>LQNS02004412.1:6592883-6608727 GCA_001587735.2 Parhyale hawaiensis | reverse complement strand
ATACTGTAAGCTTAAGAAAAGTACTCACCACGTGATGCATGCCGCTCAGATAAGAATGTCTGTTGTTATCGTTATGTTCCAACCTAGGGTCCACCCAGACTTGTCTGTGTAGAAACTCCACTTCGTATTTCTGCAACAAGGATATCGGGTATTCTGAAATATGTATTACACAAGTCAAGATCACGTGTCTCTCTCCTGTTCCAAGGATCGCATTGCCAAACAGTGACGAGAAATTTCGGGAATTAGGTATCTCAAATTTTTCGATCTTTTTTTTTCAATTTGTGAGATTTTTCGATTTATGGGATTTTTTCAATTCTAAATAGTTAGCATTAACTAGAGCAACAACCCCATTCCCAAAAAGAAGCCGAGGCCCAGACTTTGACGCGCACCGAGCAAATGCTTTTATGCAAATGCAAACAAAAATTGATATACTCACACTCATATAAAAAGAATTTGAGAAAAATCACTCATGGTGTGCGTCGCCTCCTTTATGTGCGACTGGGCGGCTGGGCCCCATAACTAGTGTAATGCATCATGTTGTTTACTACGTATTTGTAGGCGTATATATGAACCTAGTTGTGTTCGTAATCAATTTATTATTATTATGAAGGCCTGCAGCATATAGGATGATGTAAGGTTTACACAAGTTACCAAGAAGCCTCATTTTTTTTTTGTAAATTTCTTAATTAAATAATAACTGCATCATGTTCTTTAACAACATTCATGGCATAATTACGATTAACCTGCAGAGATCATTTCTCGTCTCAAAGACTAAGAGTAACAAAATAAACATCCGTGTTGCTTCAGTGACTGTAGTAGGGCTTCTTAGTACTCGTGGTACATGGTCATTGCTTTTGCTATACTGTCTTAGAATCGTTGTTCTGTATATAGCTACAGACAAGTGCTGTTTGAAGAGATAAGCTTAAGTGATATATAGTTTTTGAAAAAGTTTCCTACACCACCTTTACCTCCCATAAAAAATTATTTAACATACAACGCCTCATATCTTTAATTACGTGCGGACACTGACAATCCATTGTTGTAAATCTACAGGCCAAACGCCAATTTTTTTTTTGCGGCATGTTTGCTTTGAATTATCGGAATACCTGAGGGTGCTTCGTCCTTGATATGTTGGGTACAGCATACTAATGAGAGAATATACATATGCATTTTATTTTTTTATTGTTATTTACCGGGCGGATGAAAAACGTCTCCGTACGAATAGCATTATAGAGGTTACCATATATGATCACTTGCTCGGTAAAGGGACAACTGTAATTGATGATGGGTTAAATATCGTCCCAGACTGCTGTAAATTTTTAACACTACATTCAAATTTCCCGTGAGTAAATAACACTAAAAGGAAGCGGATGTATACCTTACTTTCATTAAGTCAGTTAATGCGTTTAAGTTTCCCTAGGCACGACACTGTATTTCAAGCGAGGAAAAGACAGAAACATGTTAAATGTCGAGAAAAATGGAGAAAGCCAAGCGCGGAACGCAGCACAAAAGAAAAATAGTCTGAGAAAGAAAGGTAGAGCACGGTAAAAATAGTCATGAGAAAAAGGAGAGCAACACAGATGTGCCAAAAGCTTAGGCAACCTATATAATCTTTAGTCAGCGGTTGTATCTTACAATATATAGTTAAATATTACGGCCAGTATAACTGTAAATATTTCAGTCACAGTGAATACGTGAAAGAAGCTGCAATTCGATTTCGTTGTCAATTTCGTAATATTTGCTCTACATAGCCCCACTTCCAGTCGATCCTCTATCGTTATCATCTTCTCTCAGATCCGGATGTAGGCGATACTTTTCGCTGACAGTAAAATTACTCCTGTGTAATCATTTTATCCAATATCAATTCTAAATAACTTTAGCCACGTTTCGTAGCGTGGTAACAGTATAACCCTCAAATTTCAACTCTATCATGCCAAGTACGAAGATGATTCACAGAGAGTGATCTCACGCTCCACTACTTCCCTGTACAGTAAAAACCAAATAACTAAATTTATCTACACCAATATAATAAACACAGTCGTGTGTTTATTTATTTATATATTTATATGTAGGTATCTTTCGTGTCATGCTCTTAACAAAAGAGATATGCGAAAAATAGGCCAGGCTGCAGATTTTGTAAATCGATAACCAGGCTTCAGAAGATGGCGAAGGCTGATGCTTATCTCTTTATCTGACGACATGTCTTGCTTGAAACACTCCTTGAAATCGGAACAATATGTACGCAGCTTTTGGAGTCCTATTTTGTATCGTTTTTTTCTCAAGTCACGACGCGTAAATTCGGCAGATGACCAACGGAACATTCACGAGATTATTCTTCACGGATAGTAGACAACTATTTCTTCTAGCTTACGGTCTTTCTCTTCTTCTACTTTTAGAGCAGTATTATCCCTGTTCAAAGGTGGTCGCTGAAGCAGATCTTGCTATTCCATGTTCTGTTCATTACCATGTGTTCCTCCAGCTCCAAATCACGCATATCATCTCTCACACTATTGTTCTCTGACGGTGCGCATTTTCATAGCCCAAAAATTTCAGCACTTCAGCGAAGCAGATATTTAAGTTCCCAAGACCGTATCTTGGCTGCGGAGCGCTTCCATTTATACAAGCTGGCTGGAGTTACATTCAAGTTTATTGCAGTGTTTTACTCAAGATTTACTTCTGCCTCTCACTATATTGAAGACGCAGGTCTAATTAAGAAGGAAGATAGAGAATATATAAGGAGTACGAGACTACTACACTCTGAAGAGCGAAGACGTTTTACGAATGGAGAGAGATGAATCGTCTATGCCAAGGTCTATGCGATACAGTCAAGAAAGACTTGAAGCAGAAAGGTTACAGAAGTGAATGAAAGCTGCTGATAAGCATGAGCGGAAAAATGTGGAAACAGCAAGTCATAGAAAAAGAGGCCCTAAGGTTGACAGCACGATTATGGATCAATTAGGAATATGAAGCAAATCTGAGAAGAATCTGCAATTTCCTATATTGCTAAAAAATATCTATTATTGCATGAATTTTTTCACGCAGGGGTTCACTAGTATTTTAAATAATCTCCTAATGGTGGATCAATAAAAAATCGAAACGAGGGGCAAAAGCAGGCTACAAATCAAGTTAGACGCTGGCTTCTTTCAAATCACATACCACGGGTTATGTTTTGCTTACGATAATTAGTTAATCTCTAGCAGCAATCACTGTGTATCACAGACCAAGAAGCGTTAATAGAATGAGGAAACACAGCTACATCTCTCCTTATAAGGTCAGATTTTTTTTTTTGTTCTTCGATAGGTGCTCTCTTTCTACCAATCATAACTAGGCTCCCAAGCATCCCTTCCTACCAATCACATGTTTCCAGCCATTTGTTCAGCCAATCACCACATCAGCCAGGCTTCAGCCTTGCCGGAACGTCCAGCTTCTAATCTCTGTAGCCATTGCTACCTCCTATTACTCCGTCTTGGTTGCTGCCTCATTCTATTGCACTTTTTTACCACAGATAAATGAACACAAACTGATATTTCTTCTGTATTTTCTCGAGAAAATTTACGATGACGTCACTCTCGATACTCTCGTATACAAGATACCAGTGTTATGTAATCGTTAACCGCAGCCAATTTCACCGAAATTTTACATGGTTAGTGAGACTATAATGCTCTTGTCTGTGAGCAGCAACATAGCGGGTTCAGGAAGACAAAAGACAGTGATGAAGTTACGGATGCAGCGAGGAAGACTTGAGGTTCGCTTCGAAGTTGTGCGATTGTGTTCTCTTTTGTTTGTGGCATGCACTGCTTCAAAGCTTGGGCAATAAAACTTTAAAACTCGAAGATCTTTTGAATAATCCTACAAGAAAAACAATGGATATATGTAACAGAGTTGGCAGGCCTGTACTTACAAGGCTAGACTCGTCTGGAGAAGACAAGCTCAGCAGGGATATTGTGACGTTAACTTCTAGCGGACCTGTAAAAGAAAGGAAAGATTTAACTAGCGTTAGTAGGTTAAATAGTGTAAGATCAGCGTGAAGACTAGCGCAGTGATGATTTTACGCAAACTTAAGCGTGTATGTACCAGAGTATATAACACGTACGGTGCTGGCACATCTTTTTATTTCTACCTCCGCCAAGGAGGTTATGTTTTCGTCGGGTTTGTCTGTTTGTCACCAAGATAGCTTAAAAAGTTATTGACGGATTTTGACGAAAAATACAGGGATTGTTAGGCATGTTAAGAAAAACAGATGATTAACTTTTGGTGAAGATCCGTCAATCCGTTTGTTTGTCTGCCTCATTTTTCTCAATGCCATAACTCAAAAAATCATGGGCGGATTTTTCACATCAGTTGTTAGATATATTACAAAGAGTAAATGACCAAATTTTTGTGATGATCCGTTTTTTCGCTCGTCTGCTTGTCACTATTTTTAATTTTATGCTTGTTAGTACAATAACACAAAAAGTAATGAATGAATCTTTATGAAATTTATAAGGGTTGTTAGTAATGTTAAGAGACATAAATGATTGAATTTTGGCGCAGATCTGTTCCTTCGTTTGTATGTTTGACTCATGTTTGTCATAACGTTTGTTAGCAGCATAACTCAGAAANAATGAATGAATCTTTATGAAATTTATAAGGGTTGTTAGTAATGTTAAGAGACATAAATGATTGAATTTTGGCGCAGATCTGTTCCTTCGTTTGTATGTTTGACTCATGTTTGTCATAACGTTTGTTAGCAGCATAACTCAGAAAGTTATGAACGCATCTTCAAGAAAATTGCACAAGCTGTTATTACTATCAAAAGACACAAATGATTAGATTTTGGAGTTGACACAAAGAAACTCATGGTTTCAGAGCCAATTTGAATTTTTTGCTACCGTTGCCTCGCTTGGCGGAGGTATGCGCTCTCAGAGTGCTCTAGTTTCACGTAGAACAGTGGTTCCCACTGGGGTATATAAACATGCGTAGTCCTGTTGGTTCACGCACGGGTCCCTTCCTGGTTCATGATGTTTGAAGCTTCTGTGAGAATAGTACCTCTTTTTTCATACCATAGATGATAAATAATTACGGAACATTTTAATGTTTTAGAAGGAAAAATCGAAGTTTAAATAGCTTATAATAATCTTTTATACCAATATGTTGGAAGTGAATATTTCAACTATGGTATAGTTACTGCTAAATGCTTTTACTTGATCACAAAAACTTTTAAAAACAGCGAGAACAGAATATGCTTACCATCAATCAATGTATATAATCATTTAGGGCGGGTTAAAATATATTCAAGAGAGTTAAAGGTAAAAACTCGCTGTATGTGAATAACGGGCTGAGCTGGGATGTCACGTGACAGTGATACGAGTAATTATGTAGCTGGTGTTTGTTGTTATGCCTCCATCGTTCTGTATTAACTGAAAAGCAATAGTCTGGAAGCCACTTACATCTACAATTCTCATTCTGTACGTAGTATGCTAAGTTGATGCCATTTTAATAGCGGGGGTTCCGTGTGTTTTAGGGTGATTTCGCAGGGGTCCGTAGAAAACTGAACTTTGGGAACCACTACCGAGAAGAACTACTGCAGACCACCACTAACACTTCGTCAACAAAACTAATTTTTTCCATTGGGAGCGGACTAAAGAACCGCTACTTAAAATTGTAACTAAAAACTACTTCATACCAGCAGTTTTTTCCGTACCGCACTTCATAGTGAACATCTAGAACAGACTCCCTTCCGATGTTATCGGTACAGAGGAAGTCAAAGCGTTTAAAAATCGTCTTGACAAACAATGGGATCAACACTCTCTTCAGCTACGAACACTTCCCTCTGGAGCCACACACTCTTAACAACCAAAGCTTAAGAGACCAACATAATTAAATTATCTTTCATGCGTCAACTCAACGTTCCCGAGCTCAGCGGATCTGCAGCAAGAAATCTTGCTTGCAAGATTAACTCCATCGCTGAGTTTATTCTCTTCTGTCTCCGATATCTAGAGGATTCTGACAATGGCAATAGCTCATAGAGGGCCGGGGCGTCAGTCTCTGTTGCTCTCTGGGCATGGGCCTGGGGTGTGTCGTAATCAGGGACGGGTTGCAATCAGACGCCGGTGTTACCCTCACAGTGTTACCCGTGTAGCAGTGAAAGCGACGTGCGATCTCAGCGCCCCAACCAAGTGTTGCGGAATTTTCGGCAAGCTTGAATATATTCACTTCAGGCAGAGCCTTCCTGTAGCTGAATTTTTGGATAAAAAGGTAAGAAAACTACGCTAAAGTGCTACACATGCTAGAATTCATGCAATGTATGGCACTCATATATTTTGTGACACTAATTATTGAGTATCATAGTCAATGTTTGTAAACAAAAGCAGTGTTACCCATCTCATAACCCTACAATTTAGTAGGGTTATTGTCGGTGTCACCCGGTGTTTTCCAACCTGTGTCGCATGGAGGCCGGTGTAGCACATGTGACAGCGAAGGCCTGATTGCAACAAGCCCCAGCACTTCTGGGTTACCGGTGCTACACCGGTGACCCAGCCAGTCGCAACTCGTGTCCCAATCATAACTCAAATGACGACTACGACACGGGTTACGGCGATGCAGGTCATCGAGCACAGACGTCTATTTCGAAAAAAAAAGAACACTAAATTCATTCAAAGACACAACAAATAAACTCCTTACACCAGAATAAGTGAATCGGATCAGTTACTTAGAACTTATATTGACAAAATTTCAATCAAAATGGAATTTCAATGTCGTTGAGCTTACACCGCTCGTCGCTAGACGGCGCTCCCAAAAATACCTTTCCGGGTTACGGCAACAATTTTTCGGGTTACGGTAACAATTTTTCAGGTTAAGGTAGCCCGGATTTGGCGTGACTGCGACACACCCCAGGTGGTCCGTCTACTGCCAGCAATCTAATTCATCACGCTGATTTCAGACCTGCAGCTGAAATTTTGCTAATACGTCAAGTTTGTCACGTACTCGTATTTGACATTCTCGTGAGATAAGCCTTATATCAAGCATCTATAAACACTACTCGTGGGAGCTCCGCAGGAATAACGCGGATGAAATGAAAGAAGCGGTACGTTCGCGATAAGCTGGTTGAAAATGGGACGCGGTAGATCAAAACGAACTTCTACTGAGGAATCACAAAACAAAACTTATGAAGACAAATTTGAAAGAATATCAGCGGGAAAATGCTTGTTAACCACAGTATTTTTTCCCATGTGACAGAAATTCTTCGACTAATTAATAATGAGAAATCAGATCTTGTTTCAATGTTTAGTCGTAGTGTGTATCACCACTATCTAATCTAATCTAATACTAAGAATAACCGTCGTGTGTTTATATTTTTATTTATTTTTAGGTTTCGTGTCACGCTCTTAACGAAATAGATAGGCAAAACTTAGCTCTGGCTTTCCTGGTTTCATCAGTGAATTCATCTGCTTGAAGACTGCGGTCATCCTGCCAAGCTTCATAAAAAACTGATAGGCAGAAAATATTCCAGGTTTCAGATGATGGCACTCGAACCGTATGTCTGATTCCGGTCTTTCTTTGACAATGTTGTAGTCCACTCGATGCAGATGCATGCAGCTTCTCTAACAAGGAGGTTCTAATAGAGGGGAGTGCACCCTATCTATTTATCCTACGGGAGCGTTGCGAGTAAACTTTTCCCTTAAACTGCTTGAGTGGCTTATCCAATTGGAGAGCGGCATTGCCTACGTGAGGCATTGCTTCACGTAGGAATGAGTCCTGAGCTCAAATTTTTGCAGCCATTAACCATCGACCAAATTCCGAGCGGATGGAAGCGCCTATGTAAAGAAAACTTGTATCCGGTATACCAGCTTATGATGGAAGTAACAGGGTGAGCAGTGGGATATAAATCTTCCGACAGGATTGCCTTGCAAAAATATTGAAGAACTGCCTGTCTGTATCTTCCTTAACTATATATGCTGACCACTGCCACTTCAGCCATTTTAAGATCTCCAAACGCCAGCTTCAGTCACGTGACAAAGCCATGTGTTTACTCGCCCAGGGAAGACTTGCGCGTACTCCTCCCATTGAAGCTCCTTGTTCTCTAACAATCTCTTCCATCGTGTTGTGTACTCTCAACTGAGATTTTCTTCATTGAAGCTTCAGCTGATGCTCTCATTTTCTTATTTTGGTAATTATCGAGGCAACTGGTAAGATATTCTTGAGCAGTCAGCAGGCGCGTAAAGACCACGATGATTGCTCGGCAGCGAATTATTTTCTCCACATTTTGTGTTCTTCTTTCAACAGAACAAGTTATCTATTAAAAAATTTTCAGAGTCCGAGTTATATGGCACCCTCGAGTATCTTGGATACAGAGCACCGTATTTATTAGAAGCAATATTGACTTCGGGCAAAAAATATCGCTTTTTTGCGTATCACCAAAAGAAAGCTTCGTTTTGTTCAGCCTTGCACGCTTATCTGTACGGTTCCCTTGTTCAAGTTGGCAGTTCCGCAGCATCCTACACAAGGAAGTTAATAAGAGCCTTACATGTATAGAAGGGAGCTCAACCGTCTACCCTAAATAGGCAATAACCTGAGAAATCATATAGTGCATGTCCCGTCAACACGCGGTACTACCCAGACAGGGAGCTCCCTTCTATACATGTAAGGCTCTGCCTTAATATCTTTGCGATGATACTACAAGCAACACAAGACAGGTCTTCACAGATTCCACGCACTCTAGTAACTATATAATTATCATACACACATACACCCCTCTGTTATTTTCTGTTATTTCCCCGGTCTAATGCACATAACTATCACAGCAAATGGAGAGATACATAATCAGATTTAACGCAACACGTATAATATTATCGTGTATTGTATTTGAAAAGAGCATTATACTATATTCATACTGTCAGTGTTCTACAGTTCAGATATCGCAGATGGGGCATTAAATAATAATATTGAAGGATAACTGTCGAGAGCGAAACTGTTGTCACCCCTAAATAATCCATGAGCTGTAAATGCAAAGTTAATGACCCAGAGCTCTCACCGTGAGTTGCAGGCTTTATTCTCTTGTCGTAGCTACTTTTGTGAAGAAGAAAATCCAGGATCTCCTTGTCGTTGGCTTTGTCGAAAAACCTGAAAAGAAGACGGAGTGTGGTGAACATCAGTCAAAAATCAATAAAATGCTTGCAAAATAATAGACATCAAAGTAGAACGTAGAACTATCATTATTTTATTGACTAGTTTAAGCCTCCGTTTCCACTACGCACGCGACCTCACAGAGGAAGGAAGAAGGGAGATATAGAATGTCGATAGCCACGTGGAATCCATACACGAGGGTGTTCCCACTCAGGATCAACGTGCATGGAAACAGCAAGTTGGGAAAGAAAAGGAAAAACGGAACACGGCATCAGCAGTAGGAGTATGAAAATGGATGGAAGCAGAGTGGGCACGAAAGACAGACGTCTCGAAGGCCTAGCTAATGGCTACGTAACCTACACAATCTCCCTGCAGGGAACGCTCCTCTCCATAACAAAGTATAGGCGAATCTAACTAACCGAACCCTATGGCCCATCCTTTGCCTCCTACAGGGAGAGTGTATACATTTCTTAGGCATATATCTCGTAGAAACTTGAGTATTTAAAATTTTAGATGCTCAATTGCATACAGCTAGGCAGATTTTCAATGAACTTTACACCCAAATAAATCGTAAATTTCAACCCTCGGTGCTTCACTTGCAGTCATAAATCAGTTTATGCAATTTCTAAAGATATCTGGCAAAGAATTTTTTGAGTTCTACACTACGTTCTAAATGTTCGTAGTTGTGCAAATGCTTGTGCATATGCACAAAACCAGAGCAATTCCGTGGGTGCATTTTTCACGGAACGCTACGTCCTCCATCGTCCTTGTTGTACGTAATTTCTTTTTAACCCATTAGCAGCGAATGACTGAAATATCCGTTCCCGAAAGTGTACGAAAGATACGCATGCCGCAGTTAACTGGTTATTCCAGACCGTTGAGTACACTCGACTGGGAATTACATAAAGATCTGTTCACAATCCACTGTCATGTCCCCCGTACGCATTGGAAAGCGTCCTCGTGTCTTGTTACTTCCATGTAACCACTGGCAAAGTGCACAGCTTTCCGAAGTCGAACTCACTGCAAGATTGAATAAGCATCCGAAACTTTCCTGGCGACATTTACTGAGCAAACAGACTTGAATGCCAACACTTCAGCGAGCTGTTTTGGTGGACACACGGTTGTGCTTGCAATGAAGAACCAAACTGTACATCGTGTTCAGTGTACGGGGAGTAGAAGACTATGGTGTGAACCCTTGTCAACGCCTGGTTGCACAAGGGCTGCCGAGGCCCCGGATGCCAGGAAGCAATTAGCTGTAGTGTCGCGGGCTCTCGCTTCAATATTGACTCCATTCGTCAGTTTTTTATTGCTCCGAAGGGGGCGATGCCCCATAGCTCAGTTGATCACCTCAAATGAAGCTGAACTAACGGGTTCGTTCAGTGATATAGTTATATGTTGTATTCAGTCTCTCTAAAAATTGCGTGGTGCTTTCAAGGGAAATGAAGACAGAAAAGGAATGTTTACCAAGATAAAAAGAGCCGACGCAAGAAATACCAAGCGGGGCTTTACCAAAGAATGGTAAGAGGAATATTCGGTTACTCAGGGGAGTATAAGCTACTATAATTTATATAGCTAGTCTTTAAGGGAATGAAATTTCGCTACACTAGAGCAGTCTGCTCAAATTTAGTATCTTAGTTAGCAATAATGCAAATTTTAAGTAAATATGGAAACACATTGGCACACGAGGATGAGAGGCTTCAACTCCATCAAAATTGAACTTCTCACGGAAACTCACCACAGACCGCAGCACAGCACAACCTCCGCAACCAGGCAATTTTTCTCGAATGACAAAAAAGACGCTACTAATACTGTAACTTACATTTTAATCATCTCGTTAAGCTGCTAACAGTTGGTAAGCGCGAGTTAAAATCGCACGAGCAGCAAACTGTATGCTCTCCAAAGCTATGGAGTCTCTTGCCTATAATAAAAGCACATCGTTAACCCTGTAGTCAACACTAGAGGTCTGTTTGGTCTCTCTCCCAATCGTATTATTTTTACCAAAATGCTTCTAACTGAGCATTTACCTGATAATAACAAGGGCACTTCATAACGAAATGTGAAGCATTGCTATTTCTAGGAGAATCCAACGTTTTATTTGATCCTCATGAGGTTGTAGGGTTAACTCTTCACGGCCCAACTTCAACGTACGATCCGATTTCAAATCGTGCAATTCCAATGAAATATTATTATATGCCTCCGGAAAGCATCGTGTGCCACTCTGACCAATGCACCAAGATAGTGGTATTCCTACGGTAAACTCAAGGTAAAATCACGCGTTACTATCTTGATAGTAGAAGTGTACAGAGAGGAGGGGCAAGGAGGCGCAGTGCTCATCCACGAACTACCAGGTACCAGTCAGGTAACAGTAACCGGTTACTTGAAATCGGCACCCGATAAAAAAAAGGGTCCTCAGATTTGGAATTACAAAATTGATTTGACAAAAATACAGATGGAAGCATTCAAAAAACAAATGGCTTGTTGATAAAATGTCTTCTGGGAAATAGCTAGCGGCTGCGCGGACACTGACAGCCCACTGCTCTACAGCTGGCTGAGCCAGACAATTAGGTTACGTTCTGCCAATTTTGGATTGCGAAAAGCATTCAAACTAGGAAGGCGACTCAGTTCCGTCATTGGGAGGAATAGTTCTATAGTGTTAAGTGATTAATAACAATAGTAAAACGAATAAACTGCATCTTTTGAGTATTAAATGAATTTAAACATGCAACGTCATATTTCGTAGCACATGGGTGTTTTCCCTAGACTGAGCAGCGTACGTGTACATAAGCATTTGGCCCTGGACAACACCAAACCTTTCAAGGCTACGCAACTGCGTCATTGGCATCGCGAACTGTCGGAACGGTGAAGTCCCTACACCAGCGCACCATCTTGCAGTGGTCTTGCTTCACGAACACGCCAAGGTATGTATTTCCAGTCTGTGCACGCGTAGGCGTGCCGGTTACGGTACTATACCTACTATTCTCAGTGTATGTGTATGTCTAGGTCTCACTCTACACCGATCTCTTCTCTTAGTTAGTTTCGATCCACGAGCATTACAATACAGAATAAAAAATATTTCATCGATAATCCCTGATTTAACGAACAACGGAAGCGCACGCACGTATTCTGTTCCGCCAATCGATAGCCAAGCATTAATTCTTGCAGGCCAGGATGGAGCTCACGTAATTGGTCAATTAGGCTGGGTCCAGGGTGAAATTTTCATTGTGCGTAAGGCTGCGATCCCTAATGGCATGATGGGAAGACATTGAGGGAGTTAATTTGACAAATACGGTAACATGGTTACCAAAACATTAGGGTAATTGTCAAAATACATAGCCAGTCGAAAATAGAAGTGTGCATGAGAACATTGCACGGTGGGTGCAGCTGAGATGACTACGACTTGACAAGGAGGCATTCGGAGAGTCCATGTGGCATGTGTGGTACGCACCACGATCCCTGAAACTGTAGCGTGAATCTTAAAACATATTTTATGAAAAATGTTATTCACGATGGAAAATTCCATTGTGTGTGAGGCTTCAATTACTATACTAGAAGGCATTTGCAGAGTTATTATTTTTCCATGTGTGGTAATATCGTTACCAGATCGTTACAGTAATTTTGAACATAAGACAATAATAGTCACACAGNCCCCAAGGCAGCGCGAGGATGGCACCAGAGACAGCATCCCAATTCACTCTGGACTTCAAAAATATTTCACGCCTAACAGTGGCTCTGGGGACCCGCTGACGAACCTGCAGCGTCGCAGGTCCCCGTACGCATTGGAAAGCGTCCTCGTGTGTTGTTACCTCTTTAATTGTAACCACTGGAAAAGTGCCCAGCTTTCCGAAGTTGAAGTTACTGCAAGATTGAAAAAGCATCGGAAACTTTCCTGGCGACATTTGCTGAGCAAACCGACTTGAAGGCCAACACTTCAGCGAGCTGTTTTGGTGGACACACGATTGTGCTTGCAATGAAGAACCAAACTGTACATCGTGTACAGTGTACGGGGAGTAGAAGACTATGGTGTGAACCCTTGTCAACGCCTGGTAGCACAAGGGCAGCCGAGGCCCCGGATGCCAGGAAGCAATTAGCTATAGTGTCGCTGGCTCTCGCTTCAATATTGACTCCATTCGTCAGTTTTTTATTGCTCCGAAGGGGGCGATGCCCCATAGCTCAGTTGATCACCTCAAATGAAGCTGAACTAACGGGTTCGTTCAGTCATATAGTTATATGTTGTATTCAGTCTCTCTAAAAATTGCGCGGTACTTTCAAGGGAAATGAAGAAAGAAAAGGAATGTTTACCAAGATAAAAAGAGCCGACGCAAGAAATACCAAGCGGGGCTTTACCAAAGAATGGTAAGAGGAATATTCGGTTACTCAGGGGAGTATAAGGTACTATAATTTATATAGCTAGTCTTTAAGGGAATGAAATATCGCTACACTAAAGCAGTCTGCTCAAAGTTAGTATCTTATTTAGCAATAATGAATATTTTAAGTAAATATGCAAACATATTGGCCCACGAGGATGAGAGGCTTCAACTCCACCAAAATTGAACTTCTCACGGAAACTCACCACAGACCGCAGCACAGCACAACCTCCGTGGCCAGGCAATTTTTCTCGAATGACAAAAAAGACGCTACTAATAGTGTAACTTACATTTTAATCATCTCGCTAAGCTGCTAACAGTTGGTAAGCGCGAGTTAAAATTGCACGAGCAGCAAACTGTAGCTCTCCAAAGCTATGGAGTCTCTTGCCTATAATAATAAAAGCACCTAGTTAACCCTGTAGTCAACACTAGAGGTCTGTTTGGTCTATCTCCCAATCGCATTATTTTTACCAAAATACTTTTAACTGATCATTTACCTGGTAATAACAAGGACACTTCATAACGAAATGTGAAGCATTGCTATTCATAAGTGACTCCACGTTTTATTTGATCCTCATGAGGTTGTAGGGTTAACTCTTCACGGCCCAACTTCAACGTACGATCCGAATTCAAAACATGCTTTTCCAACGAAATATTATTATATGCCTCCGGAAAGCATCGTGTGCCACTCTGACCAATGCACCAAGATAGTGGTATTCCTACGGTAAGCTCAAGGTAAAATCACGCGTTACTATCTTGATAGTAGAAGTGTACAGAGAGGAGAGGCAAGGAGGCGGCAGTGCTCATCCACGAACTACCAGGTACCAATCAGTTAACAGTTACTTGAAAATGGCACCCGATAAAAAAAAGGGCTTCAGATTGGGAATTACAAAATAGATTTGACAAAAATACAGATGGAAGCATTCCAAAAGCAAATGGCTTGTTGATTAATGTCTTCTGGGAAATAGCTAGCAGCTGCGCGGACACTGACAGCCCGCTGCTGTACAGCTTGCTGAGCCAGACAAGGTTATGTGCTGCCAATTTTGGGTTGCGAAAAGCATGCAAATTGGGAAGGCAACTCAATTCCGTCATTGGGAGGAATAGTTCTATATTGTTAAGTGATTAATAACAATAGTAAAATGAATAAACTGCATCTTTTGAGTATTAGATGAATTTAAACATGCAACGTCATATTTTGTAGCACATGGGTGTATTAGGTATTATAAGAAGATTTAAGCCTCCCTAAATAAGTACTAAGCTCTTCTAAGGGAGGAAAAGGAAGGGACATATAGTATGTCGACAGAAAAACGGGGAGCCCATGCACGAAGGTGTTCCCACACAGAATCAACGCGCATGGGAACAGCAAGTCGGGAAAGAAGAGGAAGAACAGACAACAGTAAGATCAGTAGGAGTATGAAAGTGGAAGGAAGCAAATTGGGCACGAAAGACAGACGTCCCGAAGGCCTAGCTCACGGCTAGCACATGGGTGTTTCCCCTAGACTGAGAAGCGTACGTGTACTTAACATTTGGCCCTGGGCAACACCAAAGCTTTCAAGGCTACGCCACTGTGTCATTGGTATCGCGAATTGTCGGGACAGTGAAGTCCCTACACCAGCGCACCATCTTGCAGTGGTCTTGCTTTCACGAACACGCCAAGGTAAGTATATCCAGTCTGTGCACGAGTAGGCGTGCCGGTTACGGCACTATACCGACTGTTCTCAGTGTATGCGTATGTCCAAGTCTCACTCTACACCGATCTCTTTTCTTAGTTAGTTACGATACAGAATAAGAAATATTTCATCGATAATCCATGATTTAACGAACAACGGAAGCGCACGCACGTATTCTGTTCCGCCAATCGATAGCCAAGCATTAATTCTTGCAGGCCGGGATGGAGCTCACGTAATTGGTCAATTAGGCTGGGTCCAGGGTGAAATTTTCATTGTGCGTAAGGCTGCGATCCCTAATGGCATGATGGGAAGACATTGAGGGAGTTAATTTGGCAAATACGGTAACATGGTTACCAAAACATTAGGGTAATTGTCAAAATACATAGCCAGACGAAAATAGAAGTGTGCATGAGAACATTCCACGGTGGGTGCAGCTGAGAAGCAAATAACAAGATAAGGAGGCATTCGGAGAGTTCATTTGTCATGTGTGGTATGTGCCACGATCCCTGAAACTGTAGCGTGAATCGTAAAATAAATTTTATGAAAAATGCTATTCACGGTGGAAAATTCCATTGTGTGTGAGGCTTCAATTACTATACTAGAAGGCATTTGCAGAGTTATTATTTTTCCATGTGTGGTAATATCGTTACCAGATCGTTACAGTAATTTTGAACATAAGACAATAATAGTCACACAGACAGTAAT
>LQNS02004412.1:6540813-6591964 GCA_001587735.2 Parhyale hawaiensis | reverse complement strand
CAATTACTATACTAGAAGGCATTTGCAGAGTTATTATTTTTCCATGTGTGGTAATATCGTTACCAGATCGTTACAGTAATTTTGAACATAAGACAATAATAGTCACACAGACAGTAATTTTACTTCATCCGTGAGTACGTTAACCGCCATTCTAAGAATAAGTAATAGTATTCCTAAGACGCCGTGCACTATATGTGGTACACATGGGATCAAAGTGTGAACAGCATACTATTGTCAAGTAGAGAGCACTGTGAGAGCGTATACCTCCGCCACGCAAGGCAACGGTAACGAAAAATTCAAATTAATTCTGAAACCATGATTTTTCTCCGTATCAACACCAAAACTATAATCATTTGTGCCTTTGATAGTAGTAGCAAGTTCTGTAATTTTCTTGAAGATCCGTTCGCAACTTTTTGAGTTATGCTGCTATTAAACCTTACGTCATAAGTCACACACAAACGGGCCAACCGAACATCACCAAAATTTAAACATTTAAGTCTTTTAACATCACTAACAACTCCAGTAAATTTCATTAAGATCCATCAATAACTTCTTGAGTTATTGTGCTAACAAGCATAAAATAAAAAACAGCGACAAACTAACGAACGAATAAACAGATCTTCCCAAAAAATTTCTTCCCAAATTTGCTCATTTACTCTTCGTAATATACCCAACAACTTATGTAAATTTCATGAAAATCCGACCTTAACTTTTTGAGTTATGGCCATAAGAAAGCATAAGCAGACAAACAAACAAACAAATGGACGAATTTTTCAACAAAAGTGAATCCTATATTATTGTTAACATGCCTAAGTTTTGTAAGAATCCGTGCATAGCTTTTTGAGTAATCTTGGGAGATAAACAAAATAGCAGACAAATAGACAGAGAGACAAACACAACAAAAACATAACCTCCTTGGCGGAGGTAAAAATAAGACAGTGGGTCCTGTCGTGTCATTCTACTATATATTCTTCTCCCTTCGATGGTTTCGACCTTACTTCTAGGACATCTTGTCCTTGCTCTCTGTAATAGTATTAAATTCATTTAAATCATGTTTAAGCCTCCGTTTATGCTGCAAACGTGATATCACAGAGGATTAAACAAGGGCCAATGCAGTATGCTGATGGAGGCTAGGAACCCATGAACGAGCGTATTCCCACACAGAATCAACGCATATGGGAACAACAAAGTGGGAAAGAAGAGGAGGAACAGCGGGAAATATCAGTAGTAAGAGGACGGAGGTGGAAATTATCCGCATAAACAAATACGCATGATTATTACCTATCACAAAATGAAAATGAGCGGGAAGTAAATGCAGTAGCAGGCATTGAAGGAACATAAAAAATATAAATAGCTAAAAAAAACCGCAAAATTAGTTCCCATAGAAGAAGGGGTCGGGCAAACTTTACCTCAGTTTCGAGACCAGCACGACTAGTGGGACCACACGAAGGAGAGAGAAACCACAGTCGATGGAAAACGAAAACTGAAGTAGTAATAGTAGTAGTGTAAGATAGTTTAAGCCTCCCTAAATAAGTACTAAGCTTTTCTAAGAGAGGAAAATGAAGGGATATATAGTATGTCGGTAGTCACGGGGAACCCAGGCACGAAGGTGTTCCCAGCGGGATCAATGCGCATGGGAACAGTAAGTAGGGAAGAAAGAGGAAGAACAGACGAAAGTAATATTATAAGGAGTATGAAATCGGAAGGAAGCAAAGTTGGCACAAACGACAGAAGTCCCAAAGGCCTAGCTAACGGCTAAGGTAACCTACGGGGTCCTCCTGGGGCGCTGCTCCCCATAAACTACGACGAGTGAACCTAAACTAACCCAACCCTATGGCCTATGGCCCATCCTATGCCCCCTGAGGGGAAACTGAAGGAAACGAATACAACAAACATAGAGTGAACTTACAAAAAGCACTCAAGCAGAGGCCCCATACAACACGGGAACGAGGGACCATAAACTAGTTTCCGGAGACGCGCGGCTGCTGTTTTTAACCTCCACGAGTGGCCCAACTTCGAGCAGAAACTTGAGCCTTGACAAAATTAAGCAAGTTACTTCTTGAGGACTAAAATTTTAGACGTCAGTAAAAAATCCACTTACGAGTAGGAGAAAAAATAATGCCGAGGTAGTTATTCTTAGCTGCCATTACTGCGCTAGTAGTGCGTATGGGCTATACTATTCGAAATTTTATTCGTTTCGGCGTGGTATTAAAAAGGTAAACGCCGAAGACAGTATCTTAAGTAACATGGCCTAAAAAGTGTGTAGGTACATTGCTAACATAGGCGGTGCTTGCTATATAGATCGGACTTAGTTTATACAGGTTTCGATATGTAGAGGCCAAAATATTTCAGATCCAGGTCCTTAATATAGCTACCTTGGTTTCGATTAGTCAACTTTTCCTGCAGCACTAATACCAACTTTTAAGAGGCGTTACGCGCCCACTGTACCCCTTATTTGACTTTGTTTATTAAGTTCACATAAATTAACATTGACTGCAATGATATGAAAGGTGTATTTTAAATTATCTATTCTTTTCTATTCTATTTAATCACTTGAGAATTAATAAAATGCATATCTTACAATTTCTTCAAAACTCCCCGTTTTCTTTTACAGTCGCCATATAAAATGAGTGTCCATGAACTTGTTGCTGCGAGTTTCCGGCGTGACTTCGCTGGACTCAAAAAATTGTGAAGAATGCCACGCCATCTCAGTGAAATCTGCGGAAATTTCATTCTTAAAAAATCCTGGTAGAGCATTAATTTGGCTGTTTTTAAGATAAAACTTATGAAAAATCGTAAAAGGGCAAATATGTATCTGCCAAGGGATATTCTCTTAATTTTCATAGGTATATCATTTGGACATAATGAAATGTTTACAGGCAAAGGCAACATTTGTAAGCAAAAGTGGTTATTTCGAGCTCATACCTCTACTATTTATGAGATTTTCGTCGGTATTATCCGGTGTTACCTAACGTGAGTGGCACTGGATTTGGGGAACACGGGTGACACAGAGTCTGATTGCAACATGCCTCAGGTCTTGGTTTTGGGCATCTGGACTTCATCTTTATCGCTTTATTCCTACACGGATTTATGGTCTATACCGAGACTTCCTATATAGTATAGTAAGTACATTATTATTGTAATAACACATTGTTTAACCTCCGTAGCCGCAGCTCAGGCGTTCTAACAGAGAAGCTACTTGTGCAGTATTCAAATACCGCATATTGGGTAGGCGTGGTGGCCACGTGCGCTACTACGGGCTGGGAAACAAGGCGCAAAGTATAGTAAGAGACACTCAAGTGGCCAGCCCCTTTTGTGTCCTTCCACACGAGAGAGACTAGAGATGTCCCGCGTACCAGGTCGGCTATCTCGATCGACAGACCACCTCACGGGACAGAAAGAGGAAAGTAGAGAACCTACCTAACTTTACAAAACTAACCTCGTCAGCAGGAACTGTGGCCAGATGCTCCATCCCCTGCGGAGAAGGCACTCGGGACCCTTGGGTGCGTGATGCCCAAACATATTGTGGCAGGGAAATATAGTAAATACAATGTCTATGTAGCTGGTAGGTACATTGTAAATATCGAGGGCTTAGAGCCAGCAGTGGCTATGTCCATTTTTGGCGAAATCTGGTTCCATTCAGAAAGTGGGTGCCCGTGAGGCATATTTTTAGTGCCACGGGTGTCTATGCCATCTATTTTCGTGACAAATCTTTTCTTAATGAAGAGATATGGCATAGACACCCGTGACACTACAAATATGCCTCACAGGCACCCTTTTGGTGAGGGGAACCAGATTTCACCAAAAATGGACATAGCCACTTCTGGCTCAAAGTCCTCGATATAGTAGGCTATAGTACGTACATATCCATAACGTTATAGTAGGTACAAGCAAATATATAGGGCCTACTCGCTTCACTGAGAAAGGTGTCGGAGCTGCTTAAGGGGGAAGCATAAACCGCAGCAGTACTTGACTCTTACGTCCTAGTGGCCTCTGACGCTGGCGGCCAAAATGGGAAAAATGGGATTTTCTCAGGAGCTATTATGAACATGTCCAGACACGGTCATGCAGGCAAGCGCCCAAGTGCGTCTCCGCCGTATCCAAGATACCGTATCCGCAAGAAAAATGCTGGGTACCTTGGAATTTTTGCTTCAGTATTAGGTAGGAGGAAAAGAATAGCTCTTGAGAAAATCCCATTTTTCCGTTGTCGACTTCTGGCCGCCAGCGTCAGACCTAAGAGTCAAGTACTCTTGTGGTCTATGGGGGAGGTATAATTATATTTGAAAAATTTACCGAACTGATATACATGGATAACAGATATATGAAGATACTTTTATGATAGCTTACATTAAAAATTCTACCCAGTAGAAGTGTATTGATATATATCTATTTTGAAGTTAAATTTCACGATTACATGTATGCAGTGATGGGCACCGTTACATGCTTTCGGAGGTCGTTACCGTTACTCGTTACTTCAAGAAAATTACCGGGGCGTTACCGTTACTCGTTACTGCCACAAACTTGCACGAGGCGTTACCGTTACTCGTTACTGTAACGACCGTTACTTCGTTACTCGTTACATCTTAGTTATATTGTATCTTAAACTAACCTGAACATAGTAAAAAATTTGCTACTGTAATAAACTATGTCATAGCAAGCGTAACTTGATTTTTTTTACCACAGAGTTCGTAATAATACCATTATTATAATGGAAGTAACAGTCTAGCATTTTGGTAACTGATCTCTGTTTTTCATGGAAGAGAAATATCCGTAAAAGATTTGCTTTCTGTTGTGTGTAGAATGAAAGCTTTGCAACATACGAGAGCTACAGTATTAGCACGTCATGGCTTGTATTATACATAGCACTTTGGTCAGTACTGTTTTTTTTCTGGCGAAGCAGAATTCCATAGGCGTATATTAGAAAGGAAAAAGCGGCGTTGAATCTCATTTTCATGTCACCGACGGCTATCTATAAGCAGTTGAACTCTGCGTCCTCAGAAATTTTATTAAGAAAATATTTTTGAATTAGGCGACTGACGCTGACAGAAGCTGCATCCAAGACAGTGATTACACGAAGAAAAGTTACATAAAACAAACAAAATAATTTAAACAGCACTTATCCTGTGAAAAATAAATACACAAAAACGTATTTTTCATTGGATCGTTAGGTATAGGTCAAAGAAAAATATCTTAATGCTATCTTCAATCTAACGCGAAACGTTCAGCTCTCAGCAGCTTAGTCGAAAGTTTGACTAGAGAGGGCATTAAAATCTATTTTGTTACTTGAGAGGAATATGCATCGGCCGCAGCTTACATTAATCTTGATCTTCCACTCAAAATCCTAAGTGCACCCGATGGTAATTTGATAAAATTTTGATAAAATGCTTTCCAGTCAATATAGTGATTTCAAACAAAAAGTAAATGTGTTAAATCTGAAAGAAATGCAATTTCGTGTATGTATACTCGTGTATGTATTTTCATTACTCATATATACGTGCTTCTCTCCAACAGGCGCATTCTTTGCGCCTCCTAGAACAGTTTTTTATTATAACCTCCGCCAAGGAGGCTAAGTTTTTGTCAGGTTTGTCTGTCTGTCTCTTTGTCTGTTATTCTATTATTCTGTCTGTCACCAATTGCATACCTAGTGAATCGAGAGCATCGTTTTCATTTCCACGGTTAAACTCAATGCATAAAAGGAATCCATGTTCTCGATGACATTTTACAGGTAAATTTAAGATAAGAGTGTTTTGTATCGAAACGGTATGGCACGTAAAAAATGATCAGAGACAGACCATCTTTCATTATAGAATTTTAGTACCCTAGGAGTAAACGATGACGAGGCAGCATCACAGACTCTATACTGCGACTTTGTACTGCCGGACTCACTAGTTTTGCGCTATAATTATCAGAAGAGCTTGAGTTACCATCCAGCTTAGGAGATTCTTGGTACATTCGACTGACTCTTGAAAGCAAAAATCACGAAGATAGATCCACCTGACATCACTAAAAAGCAACTTTGGTTTATATGCAAATATGTGAACTGTAATACTCAGCAGCTTCTAGATTGGCTTGTACGAGCAGTTGAAAAAACAAGTAAAGAGAGCACAACCAATCTTTAAATTTAATACAGTGACATAAAACGCAGCTGATCTAATTATCGCTGTCATATTGCTTTGTGAACAAAACTCGGTCGTTTTATGTGTAAATCCAAATTCCTTAGAACAGTAATGACTTATCCAATACCAAATATTCAATTGTTCCTCTTGGAGAACAATGTTTTGTTATTTTTTCTAGGGGAGAGACTTCAGCTGAATTTGCTATGGAAAACAATTCTCAGTGAATCATGTAAAATAACATTAAGGCTTCGTCAACAAATACAATTGAGTTAGTTTGAAATAAATGAAAATCAAGAGTCATGTTGCAGTCCTTAGTTGAGTAAATTAATGACTGATGTGAACTGACTATCTCTGATTTATTGGCCATAGCCAGGATTTTAGTTACCCTTGAGCTTCAGCATCAAATATTATAGTTAACTGTTGAATGCTGTGTATTCATAACCTGCATTGTAAACTAGAGCGCCCTGAGAGTGCATACCTCCGCTAAGCAAGGCAGTGTAAACGAAAAACCCAACAGACTCATTTTTCATTAGTAAAGTTTGATCATTTGTGCTTCATGACAGTATTAACAGATTCTGTATTTTTCTTGAAGATCCGTCTGTATCTTTTTGAGTTATGTTCTGATAAACGTTAGTCAGACCAGCATAGGATCAATTGATAATCACCAAAATTTTACCATTTGTGTCTTCTCATATTTCTAATAATTCCTGCAAATTTCATAAAGATCCGTCCATAACTGTTAGAGTTATGCCACCACTCGAAAAAGAGGCAAGCAACAAACAAACGGTTGAACGAATCCTAGCTAAAGATTTTCTGTTCTTCCTAACTTGCGTAACAAACCCTGTATGTTTCGCAAAAATCCATTTATAACTTTTGAGTTATTTCGGTGATAGACCAACAAGCAGACAAACCAGTCAGACAAGCAGACAAACGCGAACAAAACATAACCTCTTTGGCAGGGGTAATAACAGCCATGAGCTTCAACCAAAATTCTACCGCTGATATACTGGTACTGATAATTTCATGACCACTGATCATTCAGCAAGGGTTAACAAATGATTACCTCCACCGAGGAGGTTATGTTTTTGTGGAGTTTGTTCTTCTGTCCGTCACCAAGGTGAGTTAGGCTAAAAATTTAATGATGGATCCTTACGAAATTTACTTAGATTGTTAGGGATGGTAGGGAACAAAAGATTAACGGAACTTTGGTGATCCGCTCTACTGTTTGTTGACTTGTTTATTGGCCTGCATTTTTTCTTGGAAATATAACTGAAAAATTTACGGAGGGATTTTATACAATTTGTATGTGTTATTACCTCCGCCTTATGTTTTCGTCGTGTTTTTCTGTCTGGCTGTGTCTGTCTGTCTGTCACCAAAATAACTCAAAAAGTTACTAGCCTATTTGGACGAAATTTACAAGGATTGTTAGGTATGTTAAGAGGAACAGATGATTAGCTTTTGGTGAAGATATGTCCATCCGTTTGTTTGTTTGTTTGTTAGTTTGTCCGCCTGCCTCATTTTTCTCAATACCATAGCTCAAAAAGTTATGGACGGATTTTTATGAAATTTACATGAGTTGTTAGGTATATAACAAAAAATAGATGATCGAATTTTAGTGACGATCAGTTTGTTCGTTCGTTCGTCACTATTTTTAATTTTATGGTTTTAGCACAATAACTCAAAAAATAATGAATGGATCTTTATGAAATTTATAGGGGTTATTAGTAATCTTGAAAGACATGAATGATTCAATTTTGGTGCAGATCGATTGGTTCGTTTGTATGTTTGACTCATGTTTATCTTAACGTTTGTTAGCAGTATAACTCAGAAAGTTATCAACAGATCTTCAAGAAAATTACACAAGCTGTTATTACTATCAAAGGCACAAATGATCAGATTTTGGAGTGTATACAGAGAAAATTATGGTATCAAAGCCAATGTGAATTTTTTGCTACCGTTGCCGCGCCTAGCGGAGGTATGCGCTCTCAGAGTGCTCTAGTTAGATATGTTATGATGAGTAGACGATCACATTTTATTGGTTATCTGTTTGTCCGTTTGTCTCTATTTTTGACTTTATATTGATCAGAAAAATAATTCAAAAAGCTATAAAGAGATTTTCATAAAATTTGCATTAATAGTTAGAAATGTTGAAATCCCCAAATGACTAAATCTTGGTGATGATCGCTCCGTCCGTTGGTGTGTTGAACTAAAATTTGTTTTAGTATTCGTCATAACATAACTCAAAAGTTACGGACGGATCTCAAAAAAAATAACAGAAACTGTTATTTCAGTCAAGAGGCACAAATTGAAGATAAAAAAATCTTATTGTCAATGCCAATTTGATTTTTTCTGTAACAGTACCTTGCTTAGCGGAAGTATGAGCTCTTAGAGTGCTCCAGCTTTACATAAAATTGTTTAGTGAGACGTAATTGAAAGAGATGGTGGCAAATTGTTGATATGCGTGAGTCAACGGTAGTAACACTAAAAATTTCATGATAAATGGTCGAGAAAGTAAGCAACCTACTTTTCATTGCAAATTAAAGCAGTTTAGTGCGCTGAGGCTATGAAAAGACCATTAATAAATTTTACTGCTGTTAGAGCCCAATAATTGTTTGGAAATCAATCCCATATCTTCTTCCATCAAATAGAATAATTTGTTACGGAAAGTTATGGAAATTTACGCATTCATAAAACATTTTGGTATAAGTACACCATTATAGCAATCAGCGAGTTACATATTTTTATTGTGATCATTGTTCCTATTTTCCAGTCATGACCGACAAAAAGGAGAATATCATCATTACATTTTTATTTAAGCGTTCGCTAGAGACTAGATGCAACTGGAATGATGTGGAATGATCGGCACTTTAATTTGATAAAAGATTTTCTCAAAAAATATAGCTATAATCATCCAAATATATTTTGAGGAACGTGTGGAGTCCGGCTTATGCTCGTGCAGAAACCCAGTAAAATGTGTGATTTTACATTCGTCCTTTCCTACTATTTAAGTGATGTTCTTATCGCTGAAATGAGTCTTGTAGCATATTGATTTTATGTAGCCTTAGTTACCAATATAAACGTGCACTTCATTAGCGTCTCTGTGGACAAACTTTCGAAGCAAATTTTTAGAATAAAAAATTACTTTCTTAATATTAAAATATATGTGCATCCGAAAAATATGGTCATACTTTAATTGCCAAAAAATAGTGTATTTTTTAAAAAAATCATGATACCACTCTTTCAACATAACTTTCTCTTCGCCGACAGCTCGTTTTTCGTATTTTTCGCAAATTTTGAAAATGTAACGAGGAACGAGTAACGGCAATTTCCGTTACTTATGATAAAATCTACCCGGGCGTTACAGTTACTCGTTACGTTTCGAAAATTGCTAAGGCGATACCGTTACTCGTTACAAAAAGTAACGCCCGTTACTTAAGCCGTTACAGTAACTAGTTACATGCCAATCTCTGCATGTATGCGAATCCATTGCGTTGTTATACAAGCCCTCCCCTCGAGACACAGCTTGTGCTTTGGTGATCTTGGGTCATGACGAGCTGGTCACTCATTGCAGTCTGTCGCTGGTGCGTTCACATCAGCTTTGTGTTAACATTTCACAACAAATAAATTCAAAACTCAATTAAATAAAATGCATTTAGAGCAATAGTGAAGTGACTAAGGAAAAAATAAAGCTAAAGGCGGGTGCACACCAACTCAAAATTTGCTGAGTCACCCAACTGTTCACTTTGGCGGTCACGTTGCCGTGACTATAACTCGCGGCTTTTCGCTGTTACGCTGAAACTACGGCATTGCAACTTTAACTCTAAAATAGGAGGTATCTTCAAACCTTAACCATTTCCGCTTGTCCTAGGGCACAAACCGAAAGAAACGACTCATATTTCAGATTCATTTAAGTGGTAGAGCCCCACTCTTGTTCGCAGCAACGTAATCGGATAAGGAATTGTGTGGAGGGGCAACTTTTGCGTTGGGGTGCCGGCACACCAAAGGGCTGAAACATGCCGAAAGCAGTTCAGCGAGAAGCTGGCAGGCAGGCAGGCAACTTTTGAGAAGCACGTAATGCATTGGAAAGCGCACACCGAACAGCGGCAGCGGCCTGCTCAAAGACGCTCCAATGTATTCCGTGCTTATCAAAAACTGCCTGCCTTCCTGCTTCTCGCTGAGCTGTTTTTGGTGTGCCGACACCCTTAGTGTGCGCCGGCCATAATAGTACACTGGGGCAGCTAAAACATTGGCGCAGTTGCGTTATCGAAGTTGCAATCCAGTTATTCTTTTCTGTATGGATAAAATGAACTCAAAGTGTCCGAGGTGATAATGAATCAAGGATGAAATAAGGTTGACAACTTCACCGGACCTGTGAAAAGAGCCAAGAATTCTAGGAAACTTGCAATAAGGGTTCTGAGTAAATTAAAAAAAATAAGTGAATTATAGATTGGTAATGAACGCTATATGGTACTTACTGTCTTTGGAATACACAAATAAAATTTTGCTATGGTATCACCTAATTATCTTTTAGACGATGGTACATGATAAATTATTATAGGCCTATTGCGTTGAATAGACGACAAATAAAATAGAAAGCTTATTGATATTGCATCAATTTCCTTTTCCTCATTTTATCAAAAAGTCTTACATACTTTTTTCAGCTGAATTTCTACCAAGTGTTTTGATGTCATTACGTCAATGTTGAAACAGAATACAAAATGAGCTGATTTTGCTCGCGCCTTTCACTATTATGTTAATGACGATATGAAAAAGTATTTTCAAAAAGTGATAGCTAATGAAAAAACTAAAACTAAAATATACGTGCCATCTTGCAGCCACAGTCACCAGAAGAGACACCCTCAAACTGCAGCACAGCAAAGTTTCTCGCAACAACAGACAAGCTTAGAACTCCGAACAGATATAATCCTCGAAACGCGGACAAGCCCCGTACTGTCGCCTTGTGCATTCTGGCTTTCACTTCGCAAGAGCAAGCAATGTTTTTAGGGCTCTCTCCATCCCACTGCTATTTGTTTTAAACGTGCAAAGGGAAGGGATACGCGGCACGATAATAAACGGGAACCCTTGCATTGGGGATCACCATGATTTGAAAGAGGAGTACCGTATATGGTACATTCTGCATGTAGCTAAAAAGGGAATACATACTAGGTATGTCGTCACCTTAGGGCAAGTTCATACGTCATTCATCTCTACCCATTCACTCAACCGAATGTTTTGTGGGGTCGTTGCCAACACAACTTTCTGTACGCCACAATAAGCTAATAAAAGGTTAACCGTCATATCAGTTTCCCCTGCAAGTGTCGCCAAGCAAGTTTCTGAAAATCTGTTCAAAATTAGAGTGAAATTGAAACTAAAAAAACTGTGCACTTTTCTGTTATTTCTCGGGTACAGTAACACATTTGGACTAGTGGATGAGTGAACGCGTTGATAGAAATGACGCGCGAACTCGCCGTCAAACAACGTTGGCGTTCTCGGCTCGTTGACATGCTAATCCAAGACGTCTGGTGATCTATGATCTATAAGCAGTTCTGGCGTCAGCGTATAAATCTCGTGTCATCGTGTGCGTTGTAGTGAACATTGCCTTTCATTTTTTTTTTGGGGGGGGTAGCTGGGATTTATCAAAATTTGCGTTGTATAAACTTTCAACATATTTTTTTTTAAATTATAAAAAATAAACCAGATTCAGTTTGACACGAAAGCTGAAAAATTATTCCGCCGCCCCAGAATTTGATACAAGGTGTAGCTGGAGCGGCCCGTACCTTTGTTAAGGTGCTAACTCCAGAAAAGTGCCTACAGTTGCGCGAAGAATAATTCAAGCATCGCAGAGTGACTGTAATGAGCACCTTGCAGTGCCGGCATTCTGCAAGGAGTCTCCCCATTTCGAATTCAGATAGAGGGTCGCTCAGGGCAGTGTTGTTAGGCTCGAGTTAGTTTCTTTGTTTGGAGTTGGAGCTCGAGGTGAAGCTGGTCTTTGTTTTTTGTGATCTGAAGTGGAGGCCGAGTGCTTTGGAGAGACGCAGTAGGGCTCTTCTTATGAGGTGTCGAGAGCAAAGGGCGAAGCCGGTGCTTCTTTGTATTTTGAGCTCATTTCCCGATAAAAAAAAATAACGGTTAGCCGCTCGGTGACAACACGAGAGTGTGGAGGACACACGGTTGTATGTGGCTCATTTTCCGATAAAAAAAATAAATAAAAAATAAAATAACGGTAAGCCGCTCGACAGCAAGGAGCAGCTGGCATTCTAATACACTCACAAGAACTTGGAGATACTACAATACTATTACTGAGACTAAGAGGAAGGATTTCTAGTAAAGCTAAAGAATTCTCAACGTGTCACAAAGACATGAAAAAATCTAAGGTAGCCTAACGAGTTCCACGAATGAATGAGAAAGAAAGAAAAAGTTAATTAATTGACTCTAATCTGGATTTTCTACCCACTATGTTATTAAAGGGGACTGTACCTTTGAGTTTATCGTTAACACTAACGTTGGGGAGGAGACGAGCGGTTGGCCCATGTTGGCAATTGTGGATGAGGTTCACACCTTACTGCAGAATGGTAAAACTCAAATTATGCCCATCCTTTATCCAAACGGAATCTAAATAATTGAAATAGATTATAATTATAGTAGTAATAGTATTCTCTTGGGTTTACCACCACACCCACAATAAAGTATGATCCTGGCAGCCAGGCTCGGTACGTGCAGCGGTCGTGGGGAAAACACCACGGACGACCAAGTGTTCAATGACGCATTTGTCTCGAGTTGGCCACGTACGTGCGCTACTACGGGCAGGGAAACAAGGCGCAAAGTATCTCAAACAGACGAAATGGGAAACTATGAGAAGACAGATGAACGACACCCGTGTGAACCACCCTTTCCGTAGCCCTCCGCACGGTAGAAGGAAGGAATCCCGCAGAATAGGTCGGCCACCTCTATCGGCAGCCCACCTCACGGATCAGAAGAGGAAATATAGAGAACATACTTAACAATTCAAACTAACCTCATCAGCAGGAGCCGCGGCCAGCTACAACATCTGAGGAAAAGTCACTCAGGACTGCCCCTGGGTTCGTGAGGCCCATATATATTCTGACAGGGATACGTCCCGTCAAAATATACCCCCAAGGGCAGAGATAGGTTATATCACTGACTGCAATTAGTCCGGTATATTCCATAAAAGCAATAAATTAAGAAAATCTCTATAATGTGGACACGGTCCCCGAAATTGATTCGAAATCAAGCTCTATGAATTACATAAATGAAGAAATATGAAAAGAACATGACTTTTGGTACAGAACAGCTTCCATGAATGAGTATACGTTGGGCTTTTCTTTCATTATATTCCTAGTTTAAGCCTCTCTACCCACAGAGTGCACTGTCATCAAAAGAGAGGAAGAAAGAAGGGACATAAAGAATGTCAAGAGACACTTGGAACCCATGCACGAGTCAACGCACATGAGAACAGCTAATCGGGAAAGAAGAGTAAGAACAGAACAAAGCATCATCAGTAAGAGTATGAAGATGGAAAGAAACAAAGTGGGCACAAAAGACAGACGTCCCGAAGACCTAGCTAATGGCTAAGGTAACCTATACAATCCCCTGGGGGGCGCTGCTTCCCATATCATAGGATAGGCGAACCAACACTTTGGGTTCTCAACGTTACTCCTTTTTTTTATAAATTTGTTGTCTCCCCAACAATTGTTAGGTGAAAGCGGCCTTTGAAGTCAATTTAATACACTTTAATGCCCAATCTATGTATCTATCTATAGGCCTATTGCACTAAAAGTTTGTGAACCTTGCTTGTTTACTAATATATTTCTTTCTTAGCGGGACACGTGGAAATTCCTCGGTTAGTTAATGTTCTCACTTAATGAAACATAGCAATCCTAAGTTAGGCTATTATGACTCGTTTTTGTTCGACCTAATGCAACTCTTCCAACCTCACCTACCCCATAAACGACGCACGTCACTTAATCATGACAAAGTGCGTCTAACATCAAGTCTGCTGCCTACGAGAATGTTTCTCCCTACCCTTCCGATTACGTTGCATTCGATGCAGCTTTGATTTGTCTAATATTATTGTGTTCAAAAACTGCTTAAACTTCGAGCCCCCGCGGCAGCTGTTCCGCTACAACGAGGGCCCGTCTAACAGTTTCGGATCTCTCTACTAATTTCTACGAGTTTCAATTCTCAATAGTTCCTATTTGGAATAGATTTGTATTCCTATATTAAGACTGTACCACGCGTACAAAAACATTAGTTCCACGAACTCTAAGCGCTTCCCTGTTCCGACTCGTTTGCAGCGGGCTTAACGTAGCCCGTCTATCCTCAGTTACCTCATACAATCTACTTAGGCACTCTGATATCCCCGGAGGATCTCGAAAATATTCTACCAGTAGAGGCTTCGCACTTGTACATCATGTTAGACACATATACAGTACAGTATACAGTACAGTATACAGTACTGGAAAATGGAGTTTGCAATATAAATCCCAAACTTCGTAGTAACAACACAGTTATTATTACCTTACTGAATATCACCCAGCCCTACTGAATGGCAAATTTGTCTTACCTTTTGAAATTTTTCTTATTATAAGGGAGTGCAATTGGTCAGAAGCAGCCAGTTTTATTCGTAAATAGGCGAAAAATTGAGATTCATTTCTTCTGAGTTCTTCGAAGAGATGGTGATATTTTCCATATTCTTCTCTCCTGCGTTGTTGGGATCGACCCAGTGTTTTCTTCCTTGTTTTGGACCGTCCAGCGATACGAACGCACTCACAAAATCCTACATAGCGACTGGCGCAGGTCACCCGCCTATGTGAACACGTAAACCGCACCGCTCTGCTCCGCTTATATGTGAACGCCTACCGCTGCGCTCCGCGACGCTCCGCTCCGCTTGTAGCGTGCAAGCAGTTACACGAGGCTAGTTTACTCGCTGCTAGCTGGCTAGTTGACATACTGGCGAATAAGCGAGTAAGATTGTGATGATAACAAGTCCTCTCCCAGGAGCCAACTAGACAGTGAGTGTAATTGGCATTGCTGGGCATCGTTCCGTTAGCCCGATACCTACCTCTTTATAGAACATTTATCAATTTTAAAATTGTATTGTTTGTTATTCCTCATTATTTTTATCTATTTACATCATAAAAAAATGTAAAAAAAAAGAATGCGTTCTAAAAGCAACATACACCAATGACCATAGCCAGGCACGTCAGATACCGAACCTAGTAAATTGACTTTTTTGGCATGTTGCTGAAGTGATTTTTGGCATCGCATCGGCACTAAAATATTCATTAGAATAATATGTACAAGCACTACAATTTCAAAATTTGTTAAAGTTCTCCTACACAGCATCGGGCTAAGGGAACGATGCCCAGCAATGCCAATTACACTCGGTGTCTAGTTTGCTCCTGGGAGAGCACGTGTAATCATCACTATCTCACTCACTCGCCAGCGAGTCGACTAGTCTCGTGTAATTGACCCCTTACTGTAACCTGGATGTTAGTCGCTCGTTGAACCTTCAAGGGTCGAAATTTGGCTGCAATGTAAATTGAATATAAAAAAGGCGTGAAGCTTCAACTGCTACGAAGAGATTGAGCTAAAGAAAGCATAAGCGAAAGAATTATGCACGAAAGGAACGAAAACTCCAACCAAGACTGAGCCTCTCTAACTGCTACAAAGAAATCGAAAAAATTCAGCTAGAAAGTGCGCAATATAGTATATGCCCTCAGGATCAAAAACTCTATCAAAGATACCGCCTTTCATCTACCACGCTCAGATCAAAAAGATCAAAAGTTCAGAGCTAGTTTTCAAAGCGAAGCGGGATTCAGAAAATGCAGTTTTTCTACTTTTCACCGTTTATTTCAATTTCAGAAGCTACATTTGTCACCGTAACTCCAAGATATGAAATTTTATGGTATCTCAACGCGTTTCTCAGTATCTAGATGAATTTTCTCCTATCAAAATCCTTGACAGCGTGACGGAGGGAAGGACCAACTAAAGAGCAAGCAAGCCAGCTTGGCGCAAGCCGGGGCACACAGGCAACCAACAGCTGTGTATTATTATATAGTGGATAGATTACGTGATTAGTTAGTTCAACACCGTATCCCCACGGGGCGATCCCAGTCGTATTAGGCATAGGACGAACCTAACTAAATTCAGCAGTCTCTTGAGGGAATTCCTTGTGAGCACCTACGAATGACATCCCAAGCTCCTTTTGGGTCACAGTCAGGCCTCCTAAAGTACTCTAGGAGGCCTTGCACTGTTCTCTCTTAGGAGGGAGCTAGGCTACGTGGGTTTCTCGGACCCGTGGACGGCCTCGCTTTAATCCCCTTCTTTCCCGGTTGTTGTGCCTGTGTGCGTTGATCTACTGTGGAGCTCTTCCGGGAGTGTATGCTCTGCTTTCCGAGTGTCCTTTGTTTGTAAACGTGTGTGTTGTAACAGAAGATACATGGACTAATTTGTGGTCTTGGGCGCTATCTGTAGCGCTTGTGTCTCATGTACCAACAGTCTCAGCTATAAAATAATTATGTAATATCAATTTGTATTTTATCTTGCTCGAAAAGCTTACAAAAAGAGCCTGTAAACCATTTCATAGGTTTGTTACAATAAATATTATTTATTATTATTATATATTCTGATAGGGAAAGGGTTCGTCAGAATATACCACTGAGGGCAGAAAACGTGCTAGGTGGTACATGGATTAGGACATGAGACACGTATAGACAGAACAATTTAGATACAAGGATAGATGGTTGCCACGTGTTACCTCACTAAACGGAGGTATACGAGGTTTTGTTATCTGAACCATACTGATCTATCTCGAGATAAAAGCTATTATTCCCGTAAGAAGATAACGGGACAAAGAAGCCTTTTAAGAAAGCGCCACAGCCTGGAACAAACAGGACTAATCCTCTAATTAACCCTGTAAGGACCAAACAAATCATTGGTTCCGCAGAGAAGTAGCCTTGTTTGAATAGTAGTTTATGAAAGACGCTGATCCGTAATAGGTTTCTCTCCAGTCGATTCCATCACCAAGTTGGCCGATGAAATGTAATACGGGAAGCCTCTCGAGTCTGTAATTACGCTGCAGTCACAACTCACGGCGTTCTTGACACCAGTTACGTACTCAACTGAAGGACAATGGGCACAGGTGCGGCACCTCACCCGTCAGGTGTAATAATTCAGTGCTATTGACGAGGCAATTATGGCAACTGGAGGAACACGCGTGTTCCGCATGTCAAAGTGAAGGTCCTGGGTAGTTCTTGAGGAGGACTTACTCACGAGCCTTTTTCTGACGCTAGTTTGAGGACAGCCTCACGATAATCGCAACGTTGGAAAGCAGCATCGCTTGCACGCGCGGCGCACGGGAACGCTAAGTTCTGTGCTGTAGCGGCAGACATGTTAACAATCTTTATTCATTACTTCAATCAACAAAACCGGACGAAACTCTATATCTAAGCTAAGTGAAAACCAATACAAAACTACGATACAGCTGGAATAAAATTACACAAATATCGCCAGAATAGAAGGAAGAAAGATAAACTACTAAAAAGCAAGTTGGTTTGACGGCTAAGATTTCAACGAACAAATGTGTTCCACTAAAAGATTTACTAATAATTAACCTGTTAACGGCTTGCGTCAACTAATGTCGATCTTCCGGTTTGTTCGTTAATGGCTTTGGATCGCAGTATTTGTGGATAGGGACATATATTAAACCCAGAATTACTAACTAGTATTAAAATTCTGAAAAGAGAAGACCTAAGCGCCTACAAAACTTGACATTTTTAGAGATTTTTTGGCAATAAAACCGTCCTTCAGGCAAAGTTATGCCTGGAGGAGTTAGGACGGTCACCCGTCCGTAATTGCAACCGTCCGTTTACGGGTTAATATGATAGCAATATTAAGTCAATTTGCTGAAAAGCGGTGCTGCCTTGCAACGTTCGGTGTAAAGGTCCTCACCCTACACAGCCAGAAGAACGTTCTCGCTGTAGAGCTGCACGGGGACCAAAAGCAGAATCTTAGCGCTGTCGATTGTCACGCAGGATCGAGTCAACCGTATTTTACTCAGACTCTACTTCTACTACCTCGTGAAAAGAGCTTTTTTCCCCTGTACGATACAGCAGACAAAAGATTATTTTATGGAAACAGCACAGCCTGAGAAAGGGTTAAACAAAGCTCGATAGGCTCGACTTTTCTGGAACTTCAGAGGGGTGAGTTAGTGTTACTCTTTTGGTACAAGTCTCAAGAGTTTAGCTTATAAAGAGATAGTCATTGAAAAGACCAAAAACTCAATCTTGCTCTGTCAAACAAACTTTTCCGTTGTGTGATGCATATTCGAACAGTTTTATCGCCTGCAACATGATTCAAAGTGGTGAAACCAACGCTCCTCTCCGAAGTACAAGACAAATTAAAACTACTGGGCTTGGCTCTGTGCCAATCGATGGCGCTTATGAAGACTAGAAAAATTATCAAACACTGCAGTTGTGGAGAACATTGAAATTTTACGTTTACTTGCAGGTTTGATTCACGTACATGATCGTGATTGTCCAATGTCCTTCCTATGATTTAAAGGGAAATTAAATCCTACCATTCGATTCACCACCTTAGTTCCAGTTTCAGATTTTGTTTCTTGCTGTTATACTAACAGAAATGTAGGGGCGGAATCTCTCCCTCCTTACAACCAATTGACCAACCTTCAGTAAATCAATGCAGGACCGATGAGCAAAGTTCCCTAAATCATGAATGAAGATACCTTATGTTGAAGATAGGGACAAAAAAGCTTAATCTATTAACGCAGTAAGTAAAATGGCACTATTAATGGTGTACAAAAAGAGGGACACTATGCAGTAATCGGCTATGCTTCCCTACCCACGATACTGGAGCCTTAAGAGGTAGAAGACAAAAAGAAAGCTTTCACAGAAAAAGGCAATGAAAATCTTCGAACATTGCACCAGTCGGAGGGTAAAGAAGAAGGCCAAAATGAAGATAATCAGCATTAACACATTTCCGCTCAAAGTAAACCTTTAGAATAGTAAAAGTACTTCTGGTTCTAAGGTATATAGGCGCTAATAGGCAATTTTAAAATTAAGAGACTAAAACATCATATGCCAGGAGTATTGCTCCCAGGCAAGACAGCCAGCAGGGAGTTAGATGAAGTGAAACAGTATTACACTGCCTAATTATAACCTGCCGAGGTCGATACGGCATAGGAAACTGAAAATATTGATTCTATGGAAGTGAAAATAAAGTTACGTAAGGTTGGTTTAAATTAGGTTAAGAATACATTCGTTTGCTTTACTTCAATAATTGTTTCCCCTGCTGGCTGATTAGCTTGGGGCCAAACTGCCAGCGTGTGATTCCCTGTCCGCGCCTGCACTTAGCCATTCCAATATAAGAGAAATAAAAGCTTGCACAGAAAGAAGTTTTAACTTCTTAACTAAAGCTAAGGTAACCTGTGGCGTCCCTTTGGGGACTCCGTTAGACTTTCCTAAGTTTTTCCAAATTTGTTATGTAAGCGAACTTTCAAGGAGTTATGTAAGGAAACTTTCAGGAGCAGAGTTTGGGCAGCATCTTGAACTTACTTAGGCTAGATTCATCTAGGGTGTTTTTTATGTTTATGTGTAGAATCAAAGTAGCCTGCTTAAGTCTTACACTTTATTATCCCGAGTACAGGTAAGTCCTCATATGGGCCCCCCTATTTTATGCAGTTTTTATATTTAGGTTGAAAATGTTTACTTATAGGTACTCGATACATAGGCCTATACGTTTGAGCCAAGAACACATGTATCGAGTACTTAGAAGTAAATACTTTGAAACAAATTAATAAAACCACATAAATCAATGAGGAGTTGTATCGAGGGCTACTCGCACTGGTACGCTGGTTTTTAGCAAATCCTAACATATAAAACGACTGCGCTTGTGATCAGAGGCAGTCGAAAATGCCGAGCAGACTTTCTGCAGAAAAATAGATAAACGCGAGCTGCAACAAACACACGCACCACAGAACGAAAACATCGCCTTGCAGCGTCGCTGGTGCAGGCAATACAAAGCCTTTCTTATCCTTTCCACTTTGCCTCGCATGTGTGTTGAGGGGAGTCGTTTGCACGCGCCTTATAAAGCTACCCAGATGCTGCAATGAAGCCATAAATAGCTCTATCTGCAAAGAACTAACAGCTCTAATGGCGTGCAAGAGAGCTCTTTCGGCCCCTCTCCAGAGCGGAATTTGACCTCTACGGGTAATTTCTTCCGTCTTTACAATTTACGTATTGGTGAACTATTTTATGTGAGGTTAGGTATGAGATAATAGATGGCACCTCAGGGGATAGGTCGGGACATAGGATATAAGGCTAAATTAATCATGTCCTTCCATTTTATGTTACGGAGTGTAGTGCCCGAGGGGACCGTACAGGTCAACTTGTCTAGAACTCTCCCCGAAGAGGCTGAGTTGCTTTACTACAAAAATTTTTTGTCCGGTCGCATTCCTATACAGTATATTAATTTTATTTGTAGCCTGGTACCACACAGCCTGGGATAGACAGGTTGTACTAAGGGCGTGTCCGATTGGGCACCGAAATTAAGCCTTGGAGGCCTGACTTACAAGCAACTTCAGACACCAGCTTTGGCTCTGTCCTTTCGAATAGTGTTGCAAGTGCTAGCAACAGCCCTATTACATTAGATAAATAACTATTTTACTGAGCTGGACTGAATTTTTGGAGGTTTTAAGATTAACTGACCAAGGGTCAACGCCTGAACGTCAGTTCCACTGGTCAAAACCAAAGCACCCGTCTGTAGTGTCGGACAAAGCAAGCCTAGAAGGCGTAGTTTCGGCGCCCCATCGAACACCCCTAAGTTTTTCGTGTCCAACGAGCTGCTTCTTTTGTCCTTCATGATGCTAATCAATGTCTGCTACTGTTAGGCTTTACTTTTATACAAGCTGATCTATTATTAGAAAACTGTGCTAGGAAAAGGATGTATTAAAAACAAGCTTGTCTTTTCCTATCCAAGTTTTTCTAGTCTGGCAACAAACGCTTTGCGTAATTTTAACTATCAATACCAGGCTATTCAACCTCGTTGCAAAGGTTTCGTTCATCGTAGCAATACAATAGGACAAATGCCAATTGTAACAAATTAAGGCAGTCTGGTTAGCATAAGGTTACGCAGAATTTCTCACAAAATGCGCTTCGCTTCATTAAAAGAAATTCCTTGCTAAAAATGTTCAAGGTCAATCGACAGACACAGCCTTCACTTGAGTCCGCCGGCTTCTATCACACAGACAGTCCGCCTCTGTGACGTTGTACTTCACTCGCCTAGCACAAGATTATATGAAAAGAAAAATTTGGTTTTCGACTGTTCTAATTAAGAAATTTACGACATTCAGAGGGAAATATGGAAGGTACAATGGTCTGCAACTGCCTTAAAACAGGGCTTAAACCATACTATGCATTATGGTACATGCATACCATAATATTGTGGAACTAAGCGCATGTCTACTTCAAACAGTAGGGAGTAATTCGCACTAACTGTAATGCCTAAGTTCACAAAAAAACATAGAGAAGCCTGCTAGTAGTGGCAAAGGATAAACTCTTAAAAATGAGGTAAGAGTGAACTAAAAACACAGTTTGAAAGTTAGTTGGTTATATTCTGTACATGAAAGTTAGGCAATTTTTTGCTTTAAAGCCGTCAGTATATTTCCTTTACTTATGGTCCAATTGTTTTGAAACTTGCACAGTAAGGCCTGTACGTAAAATTTCATTCTGAGCACATTATTACTTACTTGAAGTTACTAAAGCGTCCCTCTAACGATTGGTTTGGGCGCTCTATGCACATCACTAGGCAACATATTGTTTATATGAGCAGAGTTAAATCTTAGGCAAAAGTATGGTTTCAGTTAGTTCAAAGGGTAAAATCTTCATCGTGCGTCGAGACCACGTTTGTTCCGGCCAGCAGATCTTGACGAGCATTTGGCCGTGTTCTGTAATCTGGCTTCCAATATGTCTCAATTACGAGCTTGCCACAGGCCTTAACTAAATTAAAATGGGATAAGCCAAAAGGACGTCCCATCTGCCACCGTTACACAAGAGAGGAAGAAAGCAGAGACCCTACATGGCTTCAGTTCCACTAAAGCAGTCGATGGAATTGTAAGTGGACGGCGTCTTCCATCCGTACAGTGCGATCAAGATCGCCGAATCGACTTGAGGCGTGTTCACACGTTGGTCAGTTCAACGTATTTTTTTCAGCAAAGTTTCCGAAAGAGCACATCAACTTTGTTAGCAGAAAGTGTAACTATTTTCTGATTTCTGATTTACTGTGATTTTGTATAAATAGGAGATCGCCCGGTCAGTGCGTGAACAGTCTGGTCCGCATTAGCTGCTTCACTGGGGCCCATTTAAGGGCCCTCAGGAATCAAACTCTAACGTTGACTTCTTTTTGGTAATACATACAAGGTGATACTTAAAATATAAAGTGCGGTACCTTTGGTTGAGAGGTACTGCAGAAGGTAACGCAAAGTAATATTTTCTGCACCGTGCAAGGTTATGACCAGGAAGCAAAGAGCGGAACTTTACGCTCTTTGCTTCCTGTTTATAGTGGCCCAGAATTTATGGTACCTAAATGAGGACAGGTTCATTTAAAAACCTACCCTCCATTCTTCAGCTTAGCCTATTAAGAAAATACGGTGAATTTCTTAGCTCATTATTATAAAAAGGAAAATTTTACCACGGCTCTGAAGGAAAATTTCAAGTTCAGTATATAGATACGGTATCTACCAGAAAAATACAACCTTTTTGGGTTCGAGTGCGGGGGGAGGTAGGTACTAAAATTTGATTGGAACTAAACACTTTTTTACCATTCTAACAGGTACTGACGCGCAAAAAACAAATTTTTGCGTTGCATTCGTCGCAGCTGCTTAGTTTTGGTGATAATGATAAGTTAAATTTAGCATTCAATAAGTATTGGTACCCATAACTGGGCCATTTGCATAAGCTGTGATGCCATAAGCAGAANCAGTCCTACTCTTCCAAACTTGAAATGCAAAGCATCATTGGATATAAAACCTGCGGTTTATCGTTCGCAATCTTCAATGACATCGTTCCCCAAGATAAGGTGAATGCGAGGAACTGGCTTGCTGTTTTTTGCAAGTTTCTTACGATTGCTACAAGTTAGACAAGACACTACCTACGTAAACAACTTAAGAACTCAATCGAGCGACGCAGTGGCTGTGGCGTAGGGGAAAGAGCCTAACCCCTACTCACCCTGTACAAAAAATTACATACCCGAAATTGAAAAAAATAGGTTTTTAGGAAAACCAGACCTGCCCTCACCTAACCTACCCGAAGTTATGAATGGTTCTAATCCAACTTACCCGAAATTAGTTCGGGGTTTTCCGACAGTGCTGCCTAAAATGAGCGAAAATCGGCCCAAAGTTATTCCTAGGCGAGAGTAATGTACCCTAAATGTAGTGACCTTAACCCAGAGCGTTCACTGAAAAACCCTCACTAATTAGACGAACTGCTGATACTGAACCAATTTTGTTTAAACTTACCAGTCAAACTGTTTACTATGTTATTAAAATAGATCGAACACTCCAAGTGCAGAGAAAAAAAGTTCCTTATAGCCTAGATATGAGATGTTGTGAGAAGGAGCCAAAGCCGTGCTAGTGACGGCCTTACCTCCTTGAGATGGCGGCGTTAAGAGTTTAGCGTCATCGCATAGCCTATGTTTGAAGGGAGGGTCACGGGAATGGAGGGGGGGGGGGGGGACGGCTTGAGGGGCCTTTACCCTAACTTTTATTCGTCTAGGTATAGCCTTTTGCTCTAATATCTCTCAACTAAAACGAAATAAACAATTGTATCTGTAATGATTTANAGGAGCCAAAGCCGTGCTAGTGACGGCCTTACCTCCTTGAGATGGCGGCGTTAAGAGTTTAGCGTCATCGCATAGCCTATGTTTGAAGGGAGGGTCACGGGAATGGAGGGGGGGGGGGGTGACGGCTTGAGGTGCCTTTACCCTAACTTTTATTCGTCTAGGTATAGCCTTTTGCTCTAATATCTCTCAACTAAAACGAAATAAACAATTGTATCTGTAATGATTTAGCGTATTTAATGCAAATATTATTAGAAAATAACTTCATATAATATTTTAATTTCATTAAAGTTATCTTAACCAGTCCTGCTACAGTACTGATTTAATGCTGAGTTTATTAATTAAATATCTCATAAACAGGTAATTTTTGACAACTAAAACCTATAAATTTGTATTCAGTGTATCAATATCTACCAGAATAATAGTATAAGAGTTTTAGGTTTAGGTGTGGATTATAATAAAAAAATACCGTATTTTATAATTCGCTAATAAATGGACGTAATTTCTTTTGGAATTGATTAACAGCAACAGCATAGTTCCATTACGGCAAGACGATGTCATCCATGCAAGCGCTGGCTAGCAGCCAAGTGCGAACCACGACAAAAGATAAGCAGTTTTTCTGCTAAGCTTTTCGCAAAAAAAAAAAATATATATTGCCGAGAGCTTTTGCGTGAACGATGGTGCGTGCCAGCTACAGTCATGCAATAACTCAGTAACACAAAATGCCGTCTTCTTAACTGAGACAAAAGAAGGAAATTTGATTCGGCTGTTATTGGAATTATCAGTGTATTTTTTTTTAAGAAAAGCTGCGATAGGTACAACGAGAAGGATAACCGTCAAGTACAGTCTGGGTTGGAATGGGGATGGCCAAATTCTAATTTCCACTGTGATTTAGGGCGTGTTCGAGTGGGCATCGAAGTTTAAGCCTTCAAGGCTTGACTAGTGAGATAATTCGGGCTCTAGGGGGTGTCTCTGTACATTTCTCTTTCACGGCTCTACCATGTATTTTCCTATTCCATATGATGAGGACATTAAAAAACAGCTGGGTAGAACTTACTTTCGCAAATGCTGCATTTTTGAGGGAGGCATGGGGGGGGGGGTCCCAATATTTACAATTTTAGACTGATTGTTCTGAAACTCGCTCAATATACGTATTTTTTTAGAGAAACATATTTTGTTTATATAAATTCTTTGATTTAGGCCTTAGTTTTTGAGATAATGGGGTTTATATATAAATATATATGTTGTGCGCGTTTGGTGGATTTGCGCGATCGATCGATCGCGCTGCGTGTTTGGTGGATCGTTCAAATTTTAAAATGGAGAACAAAAAAACCAGTCCCTGCCTCCCCTAACCTATCCGACATTACACCCGAATATAGTCCAACTTACCCGAAATTATGGCCTAATACCTACAGCATCCACCAAACGCGAAGCGCGATCGATCGATCGCGCAAATCCACCAAACGCGCAAATCATATATGTTTATTTTGGAAATTTCAAACGAATAGAACTCAATGAGTTTTCATGTTAGAATAAAAGCATTGACAGTTTTGGAATCCTTGGCACATTCCTAATAAAGCTATAGAGCTGGATGATCCATTTTTGTTCTTATAATATTTTCTTAGCACAGCTCAAAACGAAATCCCTTAATTGTTTTTCCCTATATTTTGGTTACCGATAGTAACGAAATCGAAAATGGAGAATCCAGCTCTTAAGCTTTGTTAGAAATGTGCCAAGGATTCCAAAACTGTCATTGTTTTTAATTTAACTTGAAAACTCATCGAGTTCTATACGTTTGAACTTTCCAAAATGTACATATATATTTATTTATAAAAGCCATTATCTCAAAAACTAAGGCCTAAATCAAATAAGTTATAGAAAACAAAATATGTTTCTTTTTTCAAAAATACATATTTTGAGTGACTTTCAGAACAATCAGTCCACAATTCATAATTTTGGTCCCCCCCATGCCCCTACTCGAAAATGTACCAGTTGCGAAAGTTCTACCCATCTCGACTCAACGGGGCCGAAGCGGCCCACCTACCTAAAGTTTCGCACAAAGCAAGCCTCAAAGGCCTAATTTTGACGCCTGATCGAACATGCCAAAAGTCTCTGTCTCGAAGACTGTCGTAACAACAAGCATCAAGAGACCATAATCGGGCCTGAATGGAAAAAAAAATAATAAAGAAATTCAAGCAGGGCGTCAAGGTTGCATTCAATCGGCTGGTTCTCAAAGGCACGTTTGCTTGGTCACTAACTTAAACTTTGAGGCTTGACAAGTCCAGAACATCAAACAGGTGCGCTGGATTCGTCCAGTTGAAACAACTTTCAGGCGTTAACCCGCAATTGATTAGCCTTGAGACTTGCATAAACATACCTTTACTCCATATAAGTAGAATTTCCAGCTGACTTATCGCAATCAGGTTACTGCTAGCACCTGCAAGCCGATTCAAAGTGGCGAAACCAAAGCTCCTGCCTGAATTTCATCACATGTCTACCCTTGAATCGTAAAAATTATTAATAAATAAAAAGTGCCCTAATGTCAACTCCTAAAATTCGAAGTAACGGGACGAATTCAACGCACCTGCCTGAAGTTTGGACAAGTCAATAAATAAATTAAATAAATTGACAAGCCAATCGAATTAGCCTTCAGAAGAGTCAAGCAAATAGTCTTTGTGACTCCGAAAACTGAAGAGCTGCTTGAATATATGCTCTACATATTTAGAAAAATTGCTCGTATTAAAATCATTTCAACCTATTATATACAACATTATCTATATGCTTGCGGGCATTCATGACTGTCTCTTTGGCGCAGATTCTTTTCCCCCTTCTTTTTTTTTGTTCTCTTTCTTTTTTTTTCTCTTTCGTCTTCCGTTATTTCTCCTCTCGTTTCCCAAGTCCTCTACATCCTACTAACATAATGGCAATAGCTCATAGAGGGCCGGGGTGTTAGTCCCGGTGTCTCTTTGGGAATGGGCCTCTTGGTTCGTCTACTGCCGCCTATCTAATCTAATCTATACATTAGTACGGTAGCAATAATTGTCAAGGTGGATATGATATGCACGTTTGGTGGATTTGCGAGATCGATCGATCGCGCTACGCGTTTGGTGGATGTTGTAGGTATTAGGCCGTAATTTCGGGTAAGTTGGACTATACTCGGGTTTAATGTCGGGTAGGTTAGGGGAGGCAAGGACTGTTTTTTTTTTCATTTAAAAATTTGAACGATCCACCAAACGCGCAGCGCGATCGATCGATCGCGCAAATCAACCAAACACGTACAACAGATATATACGCAAGGCCTTTGGTTCACGTATTAGTGCACAGCACGAGTTGTAGCCTTTTAAACGGTAGAAAAGTGCGCAAACTTCACTGATTTTAACCTCACCACGAGTTTGAAGCGATACCTGCGCCCTTAATTACAACTGATGATTACTAAGCTAACTGCCGGGGCGTGTTGCAATCAGACGCCGGTGTTACCCTCACAGTGTTACACGTGTAGCAGTGAATGCGACGTGCGATCTCAGCGCCCCAACAAAGTGTTGAAGAATTTCTGACAAGCTTAAAGATGAACATTTTTGGCGGAGCCTTTTTTTTGGGCTGTATTTTAGGGAAAAAGTTGAAAACTACACAGAAGTGCTTCACATGCTAGAATTCAAGCAATATATATAGCAGTTCTACATATTCTAATACCAATTATCGAGTATCATAGTCAATGTTTGTAAACAAAGGAAGTGTTACCCAGCTCATAACCCTAAAATTTGGGAGGGTTGTGGTCGGTGTCACCCGGTGTTACCCAACCTGTGTCGCATTGGAGGCCGGTGTAGCACATGTGACACCAAAGGCCTGATTGCAACACGCCCCTGGTGATGGCTAACATTTTAGCAAACTTCTTCTCACAAACACAGTTGTATTTAGGATAAAAAAAAATCGGGCTCTGAGCAGCGCATAAAGGCACCGAAATGCTGTGTTGAATAACTAAATACAATTTATGAAATACACATAAGGACATGATACACGAGAACCGAACATACCTTATTAATAAAGTAATGTGGACTCGAATTGCTGATCTTCGTATAATATTAAACACATTCTGTAGTTCATATGAAAACAAAATTACTGAAACGTTTAGAGAGGTTGCAGGACACGTCACGAGCAATTTTATTGAAAAAAAAGCCTGTCGTTGCTTTTGATAATTCAAATTTTCGACGGTATCTGGATATGTCGTCACTTGCGTAAGAGTTTTTGAAAAATACTTATCGGAACTCCATTGTAATTATCAGCTTCTTATAGGAGCAGTGTTGTAGAATTTTCGATAATCGTTTATGTACCATTTCCATTCGGGGTGTATCTAGTTACGCTGCATAAGCGAAAGAATTAATATATCATGGCATCTGGAGATGCTTTGAAAAATAAAATCGCTACGTTGAAATAATGTCACAAATTACCCTCAGTAGCGAGTGAATTAATTGACAATGGTAGCTAGAAATATCGTCAGTAGCATAAACGTTAAGCGATTATGGGATCTGGTACGAAATAGCTAATTGATTAAAGTACCAGAAGTACCGTCAATAAGGAGACAGTAAATGATGGTATCCAGAGATACCGTCATCAGCGAAAGGGTTTGAATTTAAAATAAATATCAGCAGTTACCACAGAAAATTAGTGCCAAAGCATGAAAGCTACGGAAATGCATAGGGGCCTACATGTAGCAATAAGCACGAGATAGAGGTAAAAAAATACTACCTGCTGATAGCACCACCTGGGTTAGATACAAGAAACACAGAACTTAGCCAGAGGTGGGCGGCCCTTTCAGCTCTCGTGACGAGGCCGCGATTGCCTATAGATGGCCGCCCAGCCTTCCTGCCAAGCAGGCAAGTTCTTGCCAACCCTTCACGCGATCAATCAGCGTCTGGTCTGCTGCCGCTGTGGAGATACTGACCTTTGCCAGAAATGGGGAGGTCGGTGGGCGCAGATCTGTCGCATTGAGTTGTCCGTCGCTTGCGCCATAGCTCTAGACGCATTACTTTGGGCCGTATATTACTTTGGGCCATGTTGGCCTATACCTGCAGCACGAACCAGTGCGTGTGGGTTTCCCTGTTGAAGGTGAAGTCACGTTGACTTAATTTTTTTTAGAGCAAATACCCACCTCTGCATACAATAGACCACTCGCAGGTCTCATCATTAAGAGTACGTAGAGGGTAGATACCATCATCCTCTTCTCAACACTTTGACGTAAAACTCAAAAATTAGTTTCCGTCCGAACGACACTGTTTGGAACGTGAACAAAAATCCCATGGATAGTGGTAAAGTGTTTACGAATCGCACACCGGGATACAGATGATTTACTCTAATATAATTAAATTATATAGCCAGCAATAAACACATAACTAGGCTAATTTCAGGCAAGACTCCAGGCTCAGGCAAGCTCCTAGCTAATGTCATTATGCTAAGATAAAATTAGCTTTAACTAGTCCGGAACTTTAATCCATGAGCGTTCCATTCCCCACTTTAGATCGCATGCGTTAATCGCAAACCGAGTACGACCCGGACGACTTCAAATTCAATCCTCAGTCTTAACTATCATAACAAAAATTAAAAAACACAGGAGACAACAATATGAAACAAAGTAACTACGTTAACAAATACAATCTACAGTGCATGGAATAGGCTTCACACACAGAGGTATTACGATTAAGTGCTTTGCCGAATGGAAATTGTATTGTAGGGAAGGTTATCCATAAGGTGAGAAATTAAATAAATCACGTAAGCACACGAAATACTTTAGCACTAAGACAGCACTTCGTACAATAAGTGTCAACAAGCTAACACGTATCCAAACGAAAATCTATAGCACATGGAATACACTTAATACAACGCGAAATTGCAACTACGCACTTATCCAAATGAAAAATTTTAAAGCCTGGAATGCGTTTCATACGATGAGAAAGATTCTAAAATGCGCCTCCAAAGTAAAAAAAAAAACCTTAACATATGATGAGCATTTCATATAAATGAGAGGTCACAGCAAAGTACGTTTAAAAAAAATTGTAACGCATTCAATATGCATTTCATGTGAATTAAAGGCTACAACGAAGTTCGGTTTGAAACGAAAAAAAAACTTGTAACAGATGAAATGCATTTCATGTGAATGAGAGGCTTCAAAAAAGTGCGTTTTGAAATGAAACAGTACGACGCATGAAATGCATTTCGTACGACGAAAGATTTGCTCCCTCGGAGTCAGCAGCAGAAACTATCTGCGCTTCCTATCAAGCGGGTCGGCGAGCGGGGCTGTCACAAACATCAAGATTCGAGCCACAGTTTCGCTTCACTTGCAAAACTGGCGTTAGTTTGCAACTTCGCGTTTCATAAGCGAACGAAAATACACGCCTCTGCCTTGTTGTTTTGCAGCGTTTATATTCGATGTGCCATTGAAATGTAATGTACACCAAAATTCCTGAATAAGTGTATATGCCTAAAAAGTGAATATATCTTAAACTCAGTAAAAAATTTATTTCGTCGATTACGTCTACTGACTTTCGCCTAATATTCTGAACCAGTAACATTTGCATGCCTTAACGCTATAATACAAGCGTACTTCATGAACGACGCTTCAGATAATGCTATTCTTACGGGAAACTGACGTGTTAGTTTATCCTTTTTGGGTTAAGTCTATCAACTTTACATCCCTTAGATCTGTCGAAGTTGTTACTTTCTGTCAAATGGCGCAAAAAATACTGAGTACTGAAGTAAGAGATATTTCCGTAGATAATAATTGGTGCATTATATGCAGTGTCTTCGACTATATCGTACTTTTAATGCCACATACAGTAGATATTCATTTATAAACCCTAGAACACTAACCATATATCCCTATCTATAGGCACAGGGAATATTTCACCCATAGTTTGTGCCTTATGGGTAAGTAACAGCTAAAATAATGAATTAATTACAAAGCTGGCATAAAACTTACGAGCTTCCCTTAAAAGGGTTTTGTTTTCATAATAGTAGTAGTAGTAGTAGGAAAGAAACTCTACGGCCTTAAACCGAGTATTTAATTTACTTTACCAGTGTAGTGTTGTATGTACGTACGTATTTACGTAAGTTTTACTTACGACAAATCGCTTGCGAGGTATTACCACCAAGCCGAAAAACTAAATAACTTATTTCGTTAAAGTGGTGAGGCTTATCAGCTAAAGGCTCAGATTACGATTAATAATTTCAGCCTGAAGAAGACAAAAGGGCTGTAGCCAGTAGCAAATCTTCCAAAGAAGAGCCTGCAGGATCGTGGTGTGGTGTCAGTGAAGAAAATAATACTGGAAAAAGGCCGCTCATATGTCTACAGAACAGCAATGATTATCAGTCGGTCTCGATCATGCAAAGTACACCGAGTTATGCCTGCATCGCACTGTCTATTTAATCATACCCTCAACTCTTCAATAGATGTTTATTTTCCATATGGGCATCAGGGCTACAGACATTCACTGTGCAATCGGAACAATGTTCCAGCAAAATTTGAGTATGCGACAGCATAGTGAGGTGTGTGCATTAATGTGTTAAGACACCAGGATATTTTCTTAGAGGCCTTAAAGGATGGAAATATTTCACTTAGCATACTGGGAAACGATACGTTTTCAAAGTTTAAATTCGTTTTGATTAGTTTGTCGTACCGAAACTGATGCCAATAATTCGTTCGTGCAAATATAGCAGAAAACCGTTAAGGCAGTCAGCAGCATGCTTCAAACAATGCCATTGCATTAGCCGTAGGTACCAACATTCCAGTTGCTTCATGATGCGTTCAGAAACTACAGGCAAACTCGCTTATATCTTTCTAGGCCAGGGTGTGAGTACGAGTATATTAACGGGTATGCTAGACAAGCAATAATTATATTTGTGTTTTAAAAAATTCGCATCTAGCATCAAACTATGACGGAACCGGTGGCACCTACAATCTAAGTACAGCTTTCTAGACACGCGTCTACTACATTTTCAAGTACCTGTAACACTTACAGAAGGTAATATGTTAGGAAATAATATTATTAAAATGAGAGATCGGAATAAAATGTTTACAGCTATATTTAAAATATGGATGCGACACTTCATATAACTACAGACTGGGGCCAAGAATTACATGATCGTTGATTAATGCATTACGATGCATTTCGTGGTTAGTTAGTATATGCCTTCTAGAGGAGAGTAATATTAGAGTAGGAAAAATATTAATCCAGGTGAGGGTATCTGATCCATAATACGATTTTCGAATACTTGGCTAGTCTCTCGGGGTGGTTCAACAGTTAGGCCTTGACAAAAATTGCGCCAGATATTGCTTCTTTATCTTTATCAGCTTTGTAGTACGTGGTGTCACCGACTGGACCAGGTAGATCGAGTTAACCAAAGCCTTATAGACTTGACTTGCCTGAAACTGCAGACAGGAGCACTTTAGATAGAGTTTTAAGAGTTAACCTTGAAATAACTGAAAACTCAATCCTGCTCCCCAAAACCAAATTTTAAAGCGTCTCAGGTGTAATCAGGATGTTACTAAAACATGCACCATAATTTAACGTGTTCAAGCCAGGCATTCGCATGAAATTCCGGACAAGTTAAGCTTGGTAGACATAGTATAGGTAGTAGAGTTTGGTGGACCTGTCAAAAGCATCTAAAACTAATGCATTCAAATACAATGTCGGGGTTATAAAAATGAATAGAAACATTAATAGACGAAGTGATCGTATGTAGAATATCTTGCCCTGTGCGGTGTAGGATCGCTTGGCACCACTGACGTCATAGCGCACCATACCCTCGCTCCGTCAATTCTTGTCTGGCTTACCCGTTGGTGTTATGCCCTTCTCAGGACGATTGGAGATATCTAGACACCCTGATTTATTCCTTGTGCAATATATGCTTTTCAAAAGTCGGTGGTTTTGCCAGATCATAGGAGTAAAAAACAAAAGGCCCCGCCGGCATTTTTCACTTCTGTGACTGGGTCGCAACTGGTGGCGAAATCCTACCTCTGCTGGTTATTATACCAAAGAAGACACAAATTACGCAAAAAACACAGTGCAAAAAGCTTACAAAAATTCAATTGAAGATAGCAAGAAAAGAATTACGTTCATGCAAGGAAGTAAGAAGCTATACTCACACGTAATCTCTTGATCTGAAAACAACAAAAGAAAAATATTAGCAATTCAAAGCAGTTTCGTGTCTCTACATCGTCAGTGATGGTATAACACAAAGATAGTATGTGAAGTGCGGGCCTGTGGGTTGCAGCGCAAACTCGTTCATAACAAACATATTGTTGTTCGAGCAGTGGCTTGTATAGGCTTGATTTTAACAAATAGTAAGGCATCAGGGTGACCGTTAAGATGAACCTATAACTCCTAAAGTCCCTCGTCGAGGACGTTTCAAACAAAGCTAGTCCAACGGGAAATTAAGATTTTAATTTGTCTTATTGGAGTTAAAGTACTAGTTATTATATATTCTTAAGTACTATAGTACCAGTCACTGTTCTACCAACTGCCAGAGTGTAACGTACATTTTGCAGCTTTTGACGAGGTGGTAGAAGAGTATCAGCAATTCATTGAGAATTGGAACTTTTGAGCGGCTTCACTTACATACATATATATTTAATTTAAAAATCGCAAAATTTCGATCATTGAATGCCCGATATATCACGAGAAAAAATCGCTAAGTTCACAAAACCAAAATTATGAAGGTAGTCATGACCTTGAGCATTCGATCGCAAAAACACTCATGTTCAAAGTGTGGGTTAGATTATATTGGCAACACCTATTGTACTCTACGACTCAGGATATCTGAAAATGCTGACAAAAACTTGAGAACTAGTTTAATTATCTTAATGAGGTTGATATTAGATTTTTACGTAATGCCACGTTCTCTTTTCTAGAGTCTCTTTAGATTTAAGCAATTTGAAACCTGACTTCAGTCCTTTGCACCTGTTCCCATCATCCAAGTATTTAATAATTATTGTTTCTTTAGTTGAAAGTTGTACAATTATCTGCAAATTTAATCTCATTAAATGTGTTGGATATGGATTCGAAAGTAATTAATCTGGCACCGCGGCCAAGAGCTGCAAAATCAACGCTTCACGCCGGTATTCGGTAGAACATAAAGTGGTGCTCTCACTTGAGAATATTGATTGTTTGCTCAAGCAGTTGTTGGCCTACGACAAGAAGAGTCTTGCTTACAGTAAGCAAATCTTTTAAATTAGTAGTCTATATACTAATGGTTATGACGACTTTTGATTCCTATAATTAAAGGTTGCCAGGTAATATACGATGATATTCTTAAACATTGACGCCGGACGATAGGAATAGGGTGGTGACCCACGTTCGGTTATATGAGCAGCTGGTGTTCTACATAAATGCTCCTATATGGGGACGAGTCAAAATGTTAGACTTGAAATAAAACGGGACTGAATGTTTCAGATCACAGCGGTCGCTCAGCCACAGTTTATGATCTGCATTCTTTCGAGGAAACATTGTGAAAGACTAAAAGTTGTGTGTAATTGTCACAGAATTTGAATAATTCTACTTATTGTATTGGCCACCCTGATATTTTACTCTTTGCTTAAATCAGATAATGTTCCTCGTGTAATAACGTTACGTGCACAATAGTTCAGTCCAGTATGATATTTTGAACTTGTAATATTTGTATATACAAACAAACCTTAACGAACATTGGTCAGTGGAAACTTTTCAAGCATCTCAAACCTTTCCATCCTCATATTAAAATAACTGAAGGTAAGCTTAAGACATTAACTGAAGTGCCTTACACATAATTAAACTTTAATTGAAGAAAGAACTGGATCCTATTGGCATAATTTTAAAGTACTTTACAATCGTCATTATTTTCAAGGGAAATTCCAGTTGTTCTGAACTAACTTCCGTTGTTTCACTTATTCTCAAGTAGGGATACATCACTTTTGCGGGGTAAAAAATTGCATGAGAAAAGTAAACAGCTGATAAGTACAGTATCGCAACTGAAGAATAATGTGATTAATTTTTTTTTAGTTTTTTTAACTCCTGATACTGATTTTTTTGGAGGGGGGGGGATTACAAAGAGAATTGAGTAAAACACTAGCAACTTAAACGGACGAGGTTTAATCTGTAATGATTATGAGAACATTTTATTCGTTAAAAACAATGGCATCTACACGAAAACTGAATATTGGCAGGGATGCTAGAGGGTCATTGATGAAGGAAAAGTAGCGACTCTACGAGTTAATTTAATTTGAGGGTGAAAAGGTGCAATTCACGAGCAGGCAAACACTGTACAAAATTTAATATCCACAAATCCGGCAGACTCTCTACAGGTGCCGCTATAGACAGAACGTTGCAACCGTTGTCTTAATAAATGGTGTTCATGCAAATGAAGCGCAGACGCCCATAGTGAACTACATACAGTACTCGCAATTGGACGGCGAATAGCACAAGTGCAGTAACTTTACAAGAAATAAATTTCAAGTCTTCGGTGAAACGTTACTGCGTTCGGCAAATGAGCTCTACAACTGTTAGTAGGCCGAGTACGTAGTCGACTGTGTACGGTAAGACTTGCTTCATACAAATACAGCAGCTGCGAAGTGATTTACATGTACTTAGCAATACATAGTACGCATCTACAATAGTTTTAGATGAAACTATGGTATTGTTAGTAGTTTAGTGTGACGTATCTCACTGCAAGGAGACTAGTTTGTCGCATCCCATATCTGGAAACTCTTAGACACTTCCAGCGCAGTAATCACCTGTGCAAGCTTTGTATGCTGAGTGGGTCAACACCGTCAAAAATGTTGAGCAACAGTTTCAGAAAAAGTGGTAACAGCAGGAACGATAAAAACGTACGACATATATTGGGGTTGTTTCTGAATTTTTCAACCAAAACTCTACCCATTATTTTACTTTGGATTCAGAAATTTCTACAAGAAACTAGTACATATTTGAAAGATATCATAGCAAAAATTTAAGTGTGAAAATTATAGCAGAAAAAAGTCTAGAATTTTTTTTCACAGTTAAAGCCTTGTAAAACTTCAGGGAGATGCACGAGCTAAACGAAAATTATAGCGTCAGTAGATAATAATAAATAAGTTTTTTAATATAATATACTTAGCCCCAACCAAATATTTACCTTTTTAATCATTAAATTGTTCACATATTATAATTTAGGCTGTAGACCAGCACCAATATGTGCCACAATAGATGAATTTTCACTGTTTCTTTTCTTCTCTGACAATATGAACATGGTCTAAAGTAGTAACACGTCTTCTAACTACATATAATGTTTCTCACCGACATTATTAGAGTATTATGTATAAAAGTGAACTTTAAGAGCGCTGTGAGCTCCAATGTGGCGAGCTCCGTCTCAGTGTGTAGCAGGAAATGAACATACTACAAAGCTGTAAAATATCTGTCCTACTATGACAGTACTCGCATGGAAGTACTCGTATTTAAGCCTTATATAAGACGCAACAGTTGGTATGCTACGCGCTCCATCACAGCGGGCGGAGCTTTTATTATTGACAGAAAAAATTGTTGTTTTCTTTTATTGTGCTTGTGGTCGGCTGTTCGTCGTTTTATCGACCTACACAGTGCATATCGGGTTACTTCTTTGTTTAACCCTTTGCCTCCTGAAATTCAGATATGTTTTTTCACTTTTTTTTGTTAAATTTATAAAAAAATAGGTTAGTAAACACATATTTGAGAAAAAATTTAGTTTTACTTGCAAAAACAGTATTTTTTTGCATCGACTACTACAGATGCCGTGAGTGTCTTGGGTAATTTACATGATGCATAGCTTTTGTATAGGGAAAAATAGAGACTGGCATCTGATGATGCCGTCACGAGGCAAAGGGTTAAGTTAGGTTAAGCTGCGCAATAGGTTAAGCGATTGTTTTTTTTTTTTTTTGAAGTAAGGAATAACACCTAAGGAAAATAAAAGTAGTTACCTTGCGTAAATACAGAGGAACAATTGAAACCATTAACTCAAGCTAAAACTGCGACACTTAAAATTTCTGCAAAACAAATATCTTACAAAAGGCGCCATCGATTCGCTCACTGACATATCAAGAAAATTTAAACGATTAGCTATAACTTGTGTGGGACTTCGGTTCTTAGCGTTTGCTTTGCTACCATGAATCGAATTTTTGCCCAAGAGTCATCGGTTGGTGATGAACCCATGTAACTCAGTCGAAAACAGTGAATCGGACACTCATGATCGAAGGGCCTGCCAAGTTAACACTTATCGGATAAGTTACTCCGATCGAAGTCGGTAGAATCCAGTAAACTTCTACACAGGAAAAGATATGTGCCTATAACAAAAAAAAAAAATAAATAAATAAAATACCTCTACTTAGTCGAACACAATATTGTTCAACAATAGGAAAGATAATTTGAAGACAGGTGACCCGCAAGAACAATGGCGACAACACTTGTTGAAATTGTTGCCACAAAATATAGAAAATGAGGGGTTGTTACTTCAATTTAAAGTCTCTAGCACATTGATCGCGATTCCAAGAATAGGTTACAGTATTCCTACGACAGTGTGTACTAGAGGTGGACCGAATGTCTGCTTTTTTAACATTCGCGAATGCGAACGGGAATGTTTTGTTTTGATATTCGCGAATGCGAATGTTTACTCAAAAAAAGTTATTTCTCAAATAATATGACATTTTGTTTAGATTCTATAGTCTGGACTTTGGAGTGGACTATTCGAAATTCGAATTCGTTGTAAGAGTTTAGCCATAGAAAATTGAATAGCTAATTAAAATTAATTAAATTTCCTTTGATTCCACGGTGCGGTACAAGGACCCATTCTTACACGCAACAAACCAACGCCTTCCCCCAACCACCGCCCTCTGAAAGAGGCTTATTTACTAGAAGATTGACAGTAGATTCACTAGATTACATGTAAGCCATTATTGCTATTGCTAGCACAAGTATAAACTTCAAGTATCTAATAGTTAAATTCTACTATTGGCTCCTCAGGGGGCTTAAAATGGGCCCTAGGCCAATAAGGCCATAGGGGTCGGTTAGTTTAGGTGGTTTGCCCAACGTATGTTATGGGGCGTGGCGACCCCAGGGGGCTCGTGTAGGTTACCTTAGCCATTAGCTAAGCCTTCGGGACGTCTGTCTTTCGTGCCCGCTTTGCTTCCTTCCAGATTTCATACTCCAACTTGCTCATGGTTTATTCTGTTTTTCTTCTTCTTTCCCGACTGACTGTTCCTATGCACGTTGTTCCTGTATGGGAACACCTTCGTGCATGGGTTCCCCGTTTCTATCGACTTTCTATATGTCCTTTGCTCTTCCCTCTGTGATATCGCTCTGCTCGGACACGGAGGCTAAAACATTCGGACTTTAACTAACTCTACCATTGGCAGGCTGAATTTCAAAAATAGCAATTTTTCTGCTCTTTCACGAGGTCATGTTACTTCGTTTTCATCTTACACTAGGCCGGCACCAATAAAAAGACGCTCAGTCTCAGCGCTAGTAGTCGGAAAAGCAAGATCAAACTTCGCTAACTGAGAAAGATTAGGATAAATATTCACGTGCATCTTCCACCATTTCCGAGGATCTTCATCGTTGGATATGCTTAGATATTCGCAAAATATTCTCATGTCTATGTGCGAATGCGAATATTGGAAAGCGTGCGAATATTCGCGAATGCGAATATTCGGTCCACCTCTAGTGTGTACCATGAGTGATGAGCATCGCATAAAAGTGTTGAGTTACTCGAGTCTTGCTGTTGAGTATTTTTCATGAGTATTCCAACTGAAAAAAATTAGGCGCATGCATAATATCTGCAGCTGATACAATACTGTTACATCGGCTATTTTTCCATGATTTTTGGATTATAGTCTGCAAACAACACAGCTTTTCTCTTGCCTCGCTTTCTCTCGCTTGTTGTTTACCTATTAGATTAATCTACATTTTCGACAGTAGAAGTAGACAGACCACAAGAGGCCCATCTGAGCGGGACACTCGCAGTGGCAGGTTTGGAGAGTGGTGCGCTTCCATGCTCGAGGTCTAATGTTCGTCTCCCACCAGGCGCGTGAATTCTTTGATACTCAAATTGCAGCGTTAGCATTCCTGACCTGCACAGTCCATTACAAAAGACACTGACCTAACAAGAAACGAGGGAGGTGGGGGGACGCATCTATCACAAGGGTCTTTCGTTATGTCATTGCTATAACAGTCTTTGCTGGACTGCAGCCGTCCACTTCTCCGGAGCCTAACAGACATTTTTCTATTGTGTGAATCAGTACATGTAAATTTCCCATTTGGGGGTGCGATCAAATTTACTTTACCTTTATAAGGAACGCATACAGTTCGAGTAACGAGGTTTCTCTTATCGGGGAACTAATTGCCCATGCGTGACGATTGTAACAACTAGCAGAAAACTTGTGATGAGAAGGTAAATTTTGCATTGAGGCGAATTCACACGAGAGAGAAATGACTGGGTTCTCTCATCTCAGGGTCCCCAAGTGTTGCTGCGTTCATTCAAGCAGCTCAAAAGCTAACACTTTTCTGAGCTCTGATACAACTAGGGCACTTTGAGTGCACATACCTTCGCCAAGCAAAGCGACATTACCGAAAATTTCGAACTGGTTCTGAAGCTATGATTTTTCTCTTTATCAGTACCAAAATCCGATCATTTGTGCCTTAGGCAATAGTAACTTTTTCTGCAATTTATTTTGAAGATGCGTCCGTACGTTCATGAGTAATGTTGTGACAAACGTTTTGACAAGCATCAGTCAAACGCTCAATCGAACCAACCGATCATCACAAAATCTGTTAATTTGTCTAAACATATCTAACAATTCCTGCAAATTTCATAAAGATCCTTTCAAAATATTTTGAGTTATTTCGCTAGAAGATATAAAACTAGAATGCCTCGTGGTGTAAGACTATCACCCGCGGTGGGAGCAAATTTCATTTTTGATGGCCAACTAATCCTAGTTTTTTTTGGCATGGGTCACATCGAGGGCAACCCATCAACCTCCCTGCAAAAAATTATGAACATTGCTCAACTCCTTCGATCACTTATTGGTGGACAGACATATTTACAAATATATATATACTTAAATCACCTCTCTCACTTCGCTCGCGGGTAATAATGAACGACAGCGACAAACTAAAACGCCCAAAGGCGTAAGACCATCACCCGCTGTGAGGGCAAATTTCATCGCTATTATTTTTTTATGGCCAGCTAACCCTATATTTTTAGTATTTTTCATATCTCAGTCAATTCACTTGACTGTCTAAAAATGTTATTATCACTCAAGTCCTTATGTATCTTTTTGGATGGACAGACAACAAAATTCATCCCCGTCATTTTTTATGGCCAGCTAATTATAGCTCTTTGGCATTATTCACTTCTAAGTCAACCCACCTGATTTTCTACAAAAAATCATGAACACTGTTCAGCTCCTTCTCCCTCTATTTGGGCAGACAGACAAATTTCAACGCCTTCATTTTGGTAGCCAGCTAACTCTAATGTTTTGACATTTTGACATTTCAGTCAAACCACCTGACTGCCTAAAATAATTATTCCTATGACTCAACTCCTTCTGCCTCAATATCCATCGCTGTTAATTTAGATGGCCAGCTAATTCTATTTTATTTTTTGCATTGGTCACATCTGGGTTAACCCACTAGACTCCCTAAAAAAAAAGAAATTGTGAACATTACTCAATTCTTTCTACCACTTTTTGGGTGAATAGACATGCAAATATACAAAGTTAGAGAGCTTAATTTTCAACGAAAAATTATCACCTCTGTCACTTCGTTCGAGGGTGATAACACGCAAACGGACAAAGAGATCGTCACAAAAATTTGGCAATTTACTTTTCGTGATATACCTAACAACTCAAGTAAATTTAAAAAAATCTGTTTATAACTTCTTGAGCTACGGTATTAAGAAAAACGAGGCAGACAAACAAACAAACAGGATAAACGGATCTTCAACAGAAGTTAATTATCTGTTCCTCCTAACATACGTAAAATTCTCGTAAATTTCGTGAAGATCAGCCCATAACTTTTTGAGTATTTTGGTGACAGACAAATAGTCCGACAAACAAACAAACTCGATGAAGACATAACCTCCTTGGCTGAGGTATTAAGAGAGAAATGCCAAGCTCTACTCGGGACTTGCTAGATGATTACGGCTAATAGTTCAGTAAATCTTTTAGCAGACACACGTTTGCTTTACAAAGGCACAGCAAAACGATCCGGCGCTGACATTGAGGGAACATTCATTTGACTGTCGTAGGAGCCCGCCTTTAAATATTGTGGATCCATAGAGCTGACATGTTTTTTTTTTTAATTGCGAAAGTACTTTGAGTGAAACAAAAGATACAGGTATTAGAAAATTCATGGTGTTATCGCCCCCATTGTGTTAGGTTTTCAGTTATTATACGAGTATATCCCTAAGCAAATGATTTATTCTTTGGCTAGATAAAAAAGGAGGGCCCGCTCCAGCTCCCAGTTAAGTTCGTTTCTCAAACTCTCCTTTAGTCAAATCACATTATAGAATGCATCTAATCTAGTTCAAAGTACTGCAGTATTATTATTAAAATTCCGTACAAGCGCTTCAACAGACTAGAAGTAAAAACGTCTAAATAAAGAAATAAAGAACCCCAAAATGATCAAAGCAAGGCTCAGAAGAGCCCTCTAAAAATCAGTCACGCCCGACTTGAACGCCTGCAGAACCACACGGGCGAACCCGGATCACGGCAGTGAGTTTCATGTTGACAGAGTACCGAGTATATTACTGGCAATTTAATTGTTACTTAAGTTATCATTGCTACTCGTTTCTGTAACACCATCTCTATATTTTCTATTATTAATAATAAAACTATACGCTGGAGGGAATGAAGGCCATTGGCCCACGTCCAACTGCGTTGAATTTCAAAATTTTCATTTGTCGAATCGCTTTTAGGGGCGAATTAAATTTGACCAGCGACGTAGCACTGTTTGAATTTTCATTTATAAATTTCACGGATTTTTAGCCGCGCTCGCACCTGGAATTATTCAGGAGGGAAGCTCACAACCTTCCCATTTTTTCGTGTCTGCTAAATGGATGAGGGGCTGGTCGGACTGCAAACGGTGGACTTAAGTATAGTTTATAGAGTAAATATATTTCTGAAACGACTGAAATATAACTTACTCTTCAGCCAGCGAGAAGGACGGGACAGTTCCCAGAAGCAGCGAATAGACGACACCGACCAGCACAAGCAGTTCCTCGGTGACAATAGATCTCATGGTGAAATTCCTGCACATCGAGACAGGAAACGTTAGCTTTATTCTGCTTATGAACTTAATCGTATTTGACGGTAATTAAAAACAAGTTCAGCGGTGGATCTCATCGTGAAATTCCTGCACATCGAGACATAGGAAACGTAATCTTTATGAAATTAATCGTATTTGATGATAATTCATCAATGGTAGATCTCATAGTGACATCTCTGCACATCGAGACATATGATTTACTAGCGTTAAATTGCCTTCAGATTAATTTTATCTTACAGTGTTGCTAGAAAGTTCCTCCATGACAGCGGACCTCATAGTGAAACTCCTCCGTCGAGATATAAGAATAGGCATGACGTTAACGTAATTTTGCTATGCAAAGACATTTTATAAAGTATCTTGGGCGACTATTTGCATTTTACCGTTATTCATGGCTTGCCTTCATCAGATGAGCAAGCTAGGGATCAAACAAGTAAAGTTTTCTCAAAAGATTATGTATTTACATACCTTCACAATAAATAATTCTAGGAGTCATATTCTAGAATATTCACTGGGAATCTGATTCGTAGGGTAAAAAGTACCAAAGTGATCCCGAATAATATTAAAAACAGCCCCTTCTGATTAAAAAAAAATCTTTCTTCAGTGTTCTGAAAATGACAAAATTTCGCCTATCCCAGGAATCATACTATGTTTTATCGACGCATCACTTTCTTGGTGGACGCTCTGAAAATTTAGGGTCTCCATCGGTTCAAGCACACCCATTAAACGTAGCATTTTAGTCAATACTAGCTGGTTTGAAGCCCAAAACTGGTAGTAGATGAAGTGCCACCCTCGTGTTCGATCTCCGAGAGAATCCTTAACAGCACAATCAAAAGATCATTTAGCAGCTTTGTTCTTCATGTTAACGACAAGAACAAGCTATTAGAATGTGTTTTTCTTACACGTTTTCCCGTCAACAAATTGCTTATAATAGCGACAAGAACAACATATAGAGCTTGTTTTTCCTAATGCTGGGGACACAAATGCATTTCTACGGCCAACTGGCAGCTAGGATGAGCAGCTCGCGGACCATTTCGATGTAAATTTAAAATCACTAGCATAGATACAGTGCCATCAATGACATCCGAGTCTCGCATCCTTGCATCAGGTTGTCTTTGTAAATGCCTAGTGTGGCCCCGGCATTACACACCAACCTAGCAAGAACTTTTGTGGTGAGTACTGCTTTTTGTGCTAGTTGTAGACGCCGTCCCAGGAATATTTTCCATTCGCTAATCTGCTATTGATTCCACTCTCATCTGCTCAGCTAAAATATCTGCATAACGTGACCCCGGTGCCCAAATTTTGGCCCTTTACGGTACTAAACGCTCATTTGGGGGTCGTTCATAAGTGTTATACCAACCAAAACGTGTTTAGTCTTATTTATCTAAGTCTGATTCTGCTTAGTACCCTTTGTTTGTTAGTAATGCTGAAAAAATTCCTCTCAGACATTAGGTTCACACCACAGCCATTTGACGCTGTCACCGCTCGTCACGTGTCTAGGTGTTTTGTTGTCTCCTTGTATAAATAACAGTAAATTGCACCGCTTTTTGAGCTCTAACTCACTCCAAATTTCAAAAGCAATTTAAAATACAGCCACTTATGCTTGATTAGTAATAACGGATAACATTTTAACAAATCTTGGTAACAAAGTCAACAAATCTTTGTTATTCGAAGGGAATGAAATATTTTTCAAGCACTTTGTACCACAAACTAGGACGAAATGACTATGGTGTGAACCAGGCTTTACTCTTCCATGGGGAGCTTGTTTACGAGATAGACTGTACTAGTAACGACTGAAAACCTTTTACAAATAGAGAAAAATAAATGTCTTGAATCTAACCAAATTTATTTGGGCTGTAAAGGGTTAAAATGTCTTCGTCTTGGAGTATTCGGTATTGTATTGTTGTAACGAAGAATAAGCAAACCAAAAAACGAGATCTCCAGTCCGTGGATAGTGTTGTGCCTGCAAGAAAACAGGTAGTAGCGAAGATACTGCAGGGGCTCGTATTCGCTCTCTTGGAAAAAGATAATCTTATCTGCTTAATTTAATTTGTCTGGAATTTCGGTTCTGCTCCGAAAAATTGAGGTTTATTGGTCTGTCTCGTACTTAATCAGACTGTGACTTAATACCCGCAACTCTCTTTTCCGTGGAGAAGCCAACGCTCAGATTGGCATCTCCGGATAAGTTGAAGCTAATAGGATAACACTATCGCAATCCTACTAAGCAAATCAGATACGCCCTTATATTTAGCATCGTTAATTAGGGTAAATTAGGCTCTGATGGGGAAACTTTATTCATTATGGTAAAATTTGTCTCCGCCAAGGAGGTTATATTTTTGCTCAGTTTGTCTCTATATTGTTCTGTTTGTCTGTCTATAGTTTGTTTGTCTGTCCCTAAGATAACATAAAAAGTTATGGACGGATCGTCACAAAATTCACAGATTGCGAAGCACGTTCACAGTAACGGATGTTTAACTTCTGGTGAAGATCCGTTCAGCCGTTTGTTGATTATCTACCGTTTTTTTAGTACCATATCTCAAAAATTTATGGACAGATTTTTATGAAATTTTTATAAGTTGTTATATGTTACCGGAGACTAAATGGTCAAATTTTATGGTGATCTTAAAGTTCATTTGTCTCTGTGTTTGATTTTATATTTGTTAGTAAAATAACTCAAAACTCAAAAGCTATTAACGGATTTTTATGAAATTCACATGACTTCTTAGATATTTTACAAAAAATTTTTGTTTGTCTCTTTGATTAATTTTATGCTTGATAGCAAAATAACTCAAAAAGTTATTAACATATTTTTATGAAATTCACAAGAGTTGTTAAGCATATTACGAAGAGTAAGTGATCAAATTTTGGTGATGATCGGCTAATCTGTTTGCGTGTTTGACTAATGTTTGTCAGCAACATAACTCGAAATGTTAGGAAAGGATTTTCATGAAAATTATAGAAGCTGTTATTACCGCCAAAAAACACAAATGGACATTTTCTGCTGCTGATAAGCAAAATCATAGTTACAGGACCAGTTTGAATCTTTCGTTAATGTTCCTGTGCTTGCGGAGGTATGCGCTCTCAGAGTGCTCTAGTTGTCCATATATTTAGTCAAGTTTTGACGTATCACAAGTCATTTATTGGGCCAATGGGTCATGAAGCAAGATAAATATTTACGGTAATTATGACATTTTTTTCAAGTATTTAGTATGGCTTCACGGCGTTGTAGCTCACTTGGTGCCAGAGGGACAGTTGCAAGCAAAAACACGACACAGTGGCGTGTTTTTACGTTTGATTTACTTTGTATGTGACACAACTCACTAGTAGAGACAGTAGATCGGTACCAATGACGTTACTTTTATGCATTATCTACCTTCCTCGTGTCACAGTTCACTTACTCTGGCACTGGGCCAAAGGCATAATAAAAAAAAAAAACGGAGACAAACACGATATTTTTCTCTGTAGCATATCTACCGCACGCCACACTCTGCAACTGACCAATAGTGAAACTGGGTAAACGATAGCAGAAGTAAAACAGTATTCAAGGCAATAGTTTCAATTCTTAGTCTAATTTCCACGTGTCGCATCTTTACTAGTGTCGCTCGGGCAAATGGTGAGTCAGAACTTAATACTAATGAGGACGAGATTTTTGGTCACCCAGCGTACTTTCCACGTGTTATAGAGGGAGCTCAGCCGGTCTAAACGAGGACCGAAATATAACAGCCTTCTTAGCGACATTTTTGGACATTTAAGAGTATTATTGCTGCAGCGAGTGAGAGCTCCTCAGGCATTAACATTTTACGAGTGCTGACAAGAAAGCAAGAAAGACAGCCAGAACAAGGCGGGGCAGTTTTCATGGCGTCCTTGTATGAATTTGTAAGGAGCAAATGATATGTTTTGTGAGACAAATATACTGGTAAGGGCTTGACTGCAACACGCGTGTAGGATTATTGCGTAGCTTGGCTGACAAGTAATAAGAGGTGATGATAGTTCAGGAACTGAGTAACGATTGCTGTGTAACTTGAGTGACACAGCGAGTACATAGCTGTACTCAGACAACGCTTCACTTTAGAGTGCTAGGTGTTTTAAATAAAACAAAATACTTTGTGCCCAAAGGGTAGAACCGCTTTTTCTAGTTCTTTATCAAGACCATACCCGACCTCATTCGCTTATGTTAGGACTTAAAAAAAGTCTAGTTCTCCTATACGTGTGCGCACCACCAATTCGGGTCTTAAAGGCATAGTTGTGCAGCAACGCGAATGTTGTGAGCAACGCGATCCTGAATATGTTACAAGTATAGTGGCGTCGTGGCTGCACTTCCAGCGCAACTAAGAAAAAAATAACTCATTTGCAAGCGTCCTACAGCTTGAATAGGGCCGAGTGTGCAGAGAATATGACGCAGAGACTGACCACCATAATTCAGAGCGTGCTGCGGTCTGAGCAACAGCGAGTCTGGAGCGAATATAGCTCTGAGAATGAGCAGCATAATTCTGAGTGTCCTGCAGTCTAGAGCAGCATAGTGTCGGCAGGACCACGATAACTCAGACAGTTGCGAGGCTCCTACCTGCCATCGAACATCGATCTGTCGAGCTTCTCGTTTGTGGAGCTTAGTTATAGCGATACCTTGCTGCGGGTGTGTCACAGTCTGTTTAGAGTGCACCTGCTGCCTAGCAAAACACACTTTCCAGCGCAGTGGTACTAGGGGTATACCTACTTCCTGGTAATACAAATTTATCTGTGCAGAGGAGAAAGGGGTATACTTCGTTCCTGGCAAAACGAACTCTCCTTCTCAGTTGCGCTGAAAACCTTTTGTGAGCAAATATTAAACGCGAAGTAAAACGTATGTCATAATACCGTAGATTTTGTAAATGCATGATTCCTAGTTACTATAGTCTGACCATTTTACCAAGGCAGTTCGGTCGTGGTCAAATTCCTCTATAGCATTGCCAATCTATGGGTTTTCTGAGATTTTGTTCGGACCATATTTCAGCTCCGCCCACTACCTGTACATAGAAAAATCTCAGAAATACCCACAGAATTGGCACCGCTATAGAGGAATTTGACCAAGACCGAACTGACTATATTTGATAGGCGCCAATAAACGAACCAATAGGCCCATTCCCCCCCCCTCCAAAAAAAAAACCGGAACTTACATCCCGGCCCTCTATGAGCTATTGCTATTATGTTAGTAGTAAATAGAGGACTGGCGAAAAGAGAAAAAAAAAGGGGGAAGAATCCCTGCCAAAGAGACGATCATGAATGCACGGAAGCACGATCAAGAGCCGCTGATATGCGGAGCTTAGAGATGTCAAACTGTGCTAGTTAGTATTAGTTCGTCATTAAAGGGTATCAAAAGTGCAAGAAATAAGCTTTTCTAACCTCATAAAAATTAAGTAATCAGACAATTGACATTAAGCTTTGAAATTTCGACACCAAAAATATTCAGAGCGGATCACACAGCATGCCATATAGCCAGTTGAACAATTCTGCTTTACTTAGAACTATTTAGGTTTCAGGGATCAAACATTCAAGAGTTTTTCTGTACATTATAGTGCTTAATCCAGTTCGCTTGCTTGTCGAAAGTAAAATACTTTTGTTAATTTCTTCCAATTAATTATCATACTAACAGTATCACCAACAATACGAAAGGGACGCCGATGTTCCTTGGTTAACTTCAGCGATCTCTGTAAGATAATATAATGGCTGAGTTTCATACCAGATCTACTGCTGCGGTTAATAATAATAATAATAATAACATTCAGTATAGTGACAGAAAAGGATCATGATAATTCTTCAACAACAACAACAACAACAACAAAAAAAAATAGTCATAAAAAACCCTCCAGAAAAACGCTCTGCTTGGAACTGCGCACATCATTCGCAAAGTGCTCTGAGCCTTAGGTCGCGGGATGTGACCCGGCACCAGAGTGTGGAGCTGAACATCGCTCAACCGATCCATTTTGGGTCGTGAAATCCCCTCGATAATAATAAAAAGAACACTAATAATAGTAACAACAATATTAAAAATAACACAGTATACTTATACCTGCACTGCAGTTTAGAAATTAATATCCACATCTACTCTAAGTTTATACGATCATTTTCTTGGTCGGCTGGTTCGTTCGTCACGCAGAGAAGTAAATCTTACGTATGAACTTGTGGGTCTTCAGCTGTGGTGTGAGAGAAAATACCCAGTTTTTACTCAGTTCTTCCCACCGTTGCGCACCACGACGAGGCTGCAAAGTGTGCAACGACATCGTTTTCCGATGATCATGCTTAACTCATGAAGGTATCTGACGGCGGCCAAATACCGGTGCATTGGAAAAGTAATTTCTATTGCGCTTCAAGACAAGCGTCCGACCAGCAGAAGAGGAAAACCAGAAAAAAGAATTAAGTACGGGTATTTAAATAACATGAGATAACTAATCGCTTGCCTCAGGACAAGGGCATGGTGTGAAAATGGAAGAAGAGCTACGACGTACAACAGTTGATGCATGGCACGAAAATGGAGGTAGAGATGCAGTAGCTGGTGCGCAACACTGTAATGGAAGCAAAGTGGCCGTAACTGCATGAAGCGCAGCATGGAAGAAGAGGTAGAGTTTACGTAATTGATGTGCAGCATGAAAGAGGAGACAGAGTTGCAGTAATTGAAATTCAGCACGAACGACGATGTAGAAATAGTTATTGGATTAACTGTTGCACAGCACAATGTTTGAGGTTGAGTTGCATAACTGACGGCCAGCACAAAAGCTGTGGTAGAGTTGCGTAATTGATGCGCACCGCAAAAGGTTTGGTTTAGTTGCGTAATTTATGCGCAGCACAAATGGTTAGGTAGAGTTGCGTAGTTAATGCAAAACACTAGAGGCTAAGTAGAGTTGGGTCATATATGAGCAGCACAAAAGGTTAGGTAAAGCTGCGTAATTGATGAGCAGCACTAAAGTTGAGGTAGAATTGCATTAACTAATGTGGAGTGACATTGAATCGTATACTGGAGTCAATTATGACAAAGCTCCATTGAGATGATCAACAAAAACGTCTAGTTAACATATATGCATATGACTTTTTGTGAGGAACAATCGTAGCTGCTTCATAACTTTTCCTTCAGTCCATAGAATAAGCAGCCAAGGCAACAAAACTGAGACTGAGAAGAGTGTTGCCTGAAAATTAGCACGCGTTCACGTGCACCGCAACCAACTACTTGCCTTGGGGTGCTCCTCAAGGACAAGTACAGCACTTACTTCCGTTGGTGCACGGAAGAACGTGCTGGTATTAGGATAAGTTTCCCATTGTATGTTTTGAACATTGGTGACTGATGAGGAAGACATTTCAGATAGCCAATGGCAATGAGTAAGTTATCAGAAGAGCAAGTCATATTTACGTCATAAACGTCCAAGGCAGTAACCATCTTTGGTCACTGGCCTCATAGAAGATTAAATATATTCTTAAAACGATAAAGTATGTATTTCTTAATTGTTCATCCATCCATCACAAAATACTACAGTCGTGAAACGTTTTGACGATGACGACAAATGTCAGATGACCTAACTAGAGTTTATCTGAAGAAGAAACGAAGTCTTAGTCAAGTTTCCACACTTACTATACAATGAACAGCCATTCCAGCTTTCGACAACGGCGCGGCGATGAAAGTTTTCACATAGTCTACAAATAATTAAGATTTCAAAACGAGTTACCGCATCTAAGACTTGTATTCCCACTGGTATACTACAGTGCGCCAATCACATATTCGAATAATGCTTTGACGATGAAGAAAAATCGAGAGATTGCTCATAATTAAATTTTCAGCAGAGATTACCGTATCTATGATGACTTGAGCTCATCATCACAGCTGTAGGCAATGTTGTGAAAATTCAAGAGCACCATATTCGTACAGCTAGTGAGAGGTGCGATGCAATAGTTCTACTGTGATCATTAAAGAGGATAGCACCAGCCACTGTCTCTCCCTCTAACTTTCGGTGGCCTTCAGCCCCCTCTTTTGAACGTACGCTGTGACTCTCGCTCCAGAAAATGCAATATTCTCAATAAAAATTAATGCCCTTGCAGTATATGGAGCACGAAATGTTTGAATTATCATAATATATTTGTGCCTCTTGCTGCAGATGGAGTAGAAAATATTTTTTTTCACAAATTGATGCCTATTGCGGTAGGCGCGGAAGAAAATGCTTTACTTGTCATAAATTTATGCTTCTACATCAGGTACAGCATTAAAGGATTTATTTATAATTATTCAATGTCTTTCGAGACAGATGTATCAGAGAATACCCTTTTAAAACATAATTTTGAGCATTTTACTGTAGATGGTACAGGAACTGTTTACTTATAATAAACTGATGACCTTGCAGATGAAACAGGAAATGCTTTTGCTTTGCTCTCCAGTTAGATAAATACATATACGTAAATCATGTTATTTCATGTCCTCTGCTGTAGATGGGACTGAAAATATTTTACTTCTGGTAAGGCTATCTCCCCAACCGCTGATGAAATAGAATATGATTTTGTATCCTTCTGCAGTGAAGCGATAATAGAGTTGTATGGGAAACAGCGCGGAGCTCTACTTGTGTGTCTGCTCAGCAACAAACCATCTTTTGTCGGATGCAGCGTCTCTCAGTCACTAGTAGGAGAGGTTGTGCTATGATTAGATTAGATTAGATTAGATAGGCGGCAGTAGACGAACCAAAAGGCCCATTCCCAAGGAGACACCGGGACTTACACCCCGGCCCTCTATGAGCTATTGCCATTATGTTAGTAGGATGTAGAGGAATGGAGAAACGAGAGGAGAAAAAATAGAAGATGAAAGAGAAAAAAGAAAGGAGAAATAAAAAAGAAGGGGGAGAAGAATCTACGCCAAAG
>LQNS02004412.1:6517648-6533916 GCA_001587735.2 Parhyale hawaiensis | reverse complement strand
AGGAGTGGAGACTCTTGACTGGCCTGCTCAAAGTCCTGACCTCAACCCCATAGAGAACCTGTGGAAAGTCTTGGGTGAGAAAGTCATGGCTCGAAATCCAACAAACACTGAGAATTTTTGGACAAAGCTTCAAGAGGAATGGGGCAGGATTGATATTGAACGATGCCGCAATTTAATTGAATCTTGCCCTCGAAGATGTGTTGAATTCATCAAACATAAAGGATCGTTCACAAAATATTGATTAGGGATGAAGGTTTTTGTTAAATTTGTTGTTTTGTTGCGTTTTTTGTCAAGTGTCCCTTAATTCTGTTCCCACTAAATTCATAATTATAAGTTAAATATACATAACTTTTTTCTTATCCTTCGGATCGTAATAAATTCTTAGCATATTATTAGGTATCCCAATATCTCTTTTTTGGTAAAATTTTCAGTGTTGAACCTTCTACAGTTTTTGAGATATGCATTTTTTTTTATTTTTGCTCCTTAATTATGCTTGCAACTGTATATTCACATGGATACTAGAGGACCCAGCAGTCAAAAATGAAATTTTGTCATTAAGGTTTATTGTTCTTGTATCCAGTTCAGGTGTGAAGTAGTTCTCATACCTGCAGTGGTAATCTTCCATTAAAGAAACGCAGGTAGTGCCGCCATGAGTTTTAGGAGAGCAAAATATCGCTCCTGTAAGGCATGGTGCAAATATCCGTTCGAAACAGGTCAAAAGTTAAGCAGCACCAATAAAATGCAATTTAATCAAATGAATTCACCGAAAATACTCAGGGCTTGCTGTAACTGGATATCAGCCGATAGTAGAACTTTCAAGGGACGAAACTTGGCTGCAATGTAAATTGAATTAACTAAAAGACGTTGTTCAGCGTGAAGTTTTAACTGCCACGAAGAGATTCAGCTAAAGAAATCATAAGTGTGATGGATTATTCACGAAAGGAAAAAAAACTTCAACCAAAACTGAACTTCTCTAACTGCTACGAAGACATTCATCTAATAAATATGCAATATAGCTTATACCCGACAGGATCAAAAACTCTATAAAAAATGTCGCCTTTCATCTACCACACTGAAAAGAAAAGATTGTCATCATATCAAAAAGTACCGAGCTAGTTTTCAAAGCGAAGCGAGATTCAGAAACTGCAGCATTTCCACTGATAACTGTGTATTTCAGAAACTATATTTGTCACTGTAACTCCATGGGTTGAAATTTTATGGTATCGCCACTTGTTTTTCAGGAGATGAATTTTCTCATCTAAATCCTTTACAGCGTGATGGTGGGAAGGACCAACCAAAGAGTAAGCAAGCCCTGAGCAAGCAAGCTCGGAGCAAGCAAGCAAGAGAGCAAGCAAACAACAACAACACCAACTGTGTATTATTATAAAGTGGATAATGGGCAAATATAAAGCAAATAAATAAGGATAATCATGATTTATTAGTCTTAGATTTGTCAGTTATATCCTTGGAGTAAATGCTCTACTGGAGGGCACCTACAGCCACCGTCGACATGGCAGTGGCTGCCTCCCGTTGTGGCAGTCAACCTGGCTGAGTGACTGTCTGGCAGCCAGTTTTACGGAACAGTTAACTAGTCCGCTTCACAACAGCACCAGCCAGCTCCCGGAATCTGCTAGCAAAATCTTGGAGCAACATTTTACGCCGAGAGAAAAAAATCGACGCTCAAGACGTGACGGAAATTTAATTGGGTGGTATACATGATACCCAGTGTTTTATTAATCGGCTTTTCTGGAGATAATATATCTAAACTTTATTAGACATGGACAGTATATGCAGCTAAGACAGTTGAAGAAGTGCATGAGCTTGATGCCTCGTATCTCTTCTCCCTCCAAGCAACAAACCAGAATTAATGGCAGGCAAGAGGACACCCAGGCTCCGGTAGGTAATAGTGAATTAGTAGTATATTTAACTCCAGGGTTATGTCATAAAAATAGATGCTCAGAGTTTGGTCCGCTCTTCCCTGGGACACCCAATATATACACAGTTCTTGCTGGCTTGGTTCTTTGGGTGATTCTTCCCTCCATCTCGGTATTAAAGCTTTAGATAGGAGAAAATTTATTTTCTGAATAACAAGATGAGATACCACGAAATTTCACCCCGGAATTACGATGGCAATTATGGTTTCCGGAATATAATTATTTTCCAAAATCAAAATACTGTATTTTCTGCTACCCGTTTCGCTTCGAAATGTAGCTCAGTACTATAAGATATGATTCTTCCTTCTGAAAAGCTGTTATTCGGGTTTTTACTTCAGGAGGAAATTTTTACTCTCACAAACTCATGACGGCAACATTCGTTACTTTAATGAACGATCAAGCCTACAGCTATAAGGAATAATTTTCGCAACAAAACCCGTACTGCAAGCAAGAACAAGAAAATGCTACATTACGGAATTATTATTGTAATTTTTATCGGCTGGGGACTCAATTCATATATAATTCTGCTGGTTCCTCTTAACGCCTTTCTTTTTTCGGTGCCGAGTTCCTGCGTTAGTGCGACCGTTATGCTCTCGGTATTAGATAGGGAAGCTTAGGATACCTTGGAAAACAAGCCAAGTTTTCAATAGATAAATTACTATTGCTCGCAGGTCATAGTTAGAAAATTTACTGTCTGACTAGCACATAGTTTCACATTCCGTATGCATGATACAGGTCAGAGATGTCACTGAAGAGCAATGCTTTTGTCCTTGTGAATTTGCGCGCGTTCCTGCTGCTTGTAGCTCACTTCTACCTTGTCAGACTTCGTCGTACGAGAACATAGAAATTTCACAAGGTTGCAGCTATCTTTAAAAAGCCGGCATCCTGTCTGCCAACGTACATACATTACGAAACCGTGCCGAGTAAATCAAAAATTTTCTTGTGAAACTACTAATGGACTAGCGGAACGCGTGGAAATTCCACGGTTAATTAATGTTCTCACTTACCTTAGTTTGACCTGAGGCAGCGCTTCGAACTTAACCCTCCCTGTCTAAATTAATATCCGGCGCTCAACCCTGTCTACCGTTATGGCCTCTCCACACGACGGGGCTTGTCCCAGGGCATGCCCCAGGGACACGGCCGTGGGGCAGTGACCCTGTCCGGGTTTGCTTCCACACGTAGTGGGGCAGCATCCGACATGAGAGTGCGGGCAATTGAAATACTTGAACGTCAACGCGCCCTAGTTATGTTATTAAAAATGCGCCCCTTCCACGTAAGATCACAAGTTGACAGATCCCCTATCAACCCGTCTGTGCTGAGTTTGCTGACAAGCAGGGCATGCCCTGCTCTCTAGCAGCAAGAGCGTAAAAAAGAGAGCAAAACCGGACGTGTCCCAGGGCATGCCCCGTCGTGTGGACAGGCCTCTACGCAGTCCGTCGACCTCACACATCGTCTAATCTCTCTTGGTATTCTGAGTTTGCCTGTGAATCTCGTTTATGTTCCGTCAGCAAAGAATTCGCACCTGCATCTTCATAATGTGTAGAGGTACTACGGTACTTTTGGACTCGTGGGACCCGCTTGACTTACTTTGACCTGAAGCAGCGTTTTCAACTTAACCCAACCCGTCAAAACTAATGTAAGCCGCCCAACCCTGCCTACTGTTACCTAGTCTGTCTCCTTACACTTCATTTAGCTTATTTTAATGTTTTGATTTCACCGATGAATCTCGGATATGTTATGTCTGCAATGAATTGGCACTTGTGTCGTGAAAACGACATACAAATACGACTGTACTTCTTGCATTGTGCTTCTATGTATTTGCATGCTTCTTCTAAGCTCTGTTTAGAATCATACACGTTTAGCTTAGACGATTTACGGTAGGATGAATGAGAAGCGTTAGATTAGAAGAAGTAAGTTAGCCTGAAGGAGAAGCAAAGACGACTCAGGGTAACTCAAAGAAACATTTACGTACTTGAACGGCTTCAATGACGTGCTTACAACGGGACTTTTGAGAGACAGAGGTTAATGATCGCCTGCGAACAACGACCAAAAACTCAAAAATAAAGCTCAAAGAATTACTCGGAGCCAGCAGTTCTTCCTCTATATGATGGTAAATATCTGGAAAGACTCCCTCCGAAGCTGTTGCTCCAGAGACAGTCAATGCGTCTAAAAATCGTCTTGACAAACATTCATTGAGACACCCTCCGCAGCTACAAACGCCTCCTTCAGGAGTCATTAACTCTCAACAGCCAAAGCTCCGGAGGCCACCTTAATTCAACTAACTTAACGTCTCCAAGCTCCCCGGATCTACTGAATAAATCGTGCTACAGGATCATTTACTCAGCGGAATTTTTTTCTTCTTTTCTTCTTCAGATAACTAAAAGAAGTTCACTTAATGGAAATAGCTCATAGAAGGCCGGACCGTAAGTACCGGCTGCTTTCTGGGAATGGGCCAGTTCGTTCGTCAAGTGCCAACTGTCTAACCTAAATTAGATTAGGCGAGAGGCATTTGTAAAATTTCCATGGATCCCGTCAACATTTATACATTTCATGTCACTCTTAGCAAAGTAGGTAGGAGAAAAATAGGTCAGGTTACAGATTTTGTAACTGCGTAACGTAGATCACTAAGCGAAAAATTAGACTATGTTGAATGCAATTCTTGTTTAGCCAACGTTGAAATCCAAACTGATGATATTTACAGCTTCTTTCAGCTCTCTAACGGAGTCTGATTTCTATTACCTTCTTCATTCACCGAAACTATATATGCTCTCAGTTCACTACGTGTAAATGAGTAGAGGATCAACGAAGCTCAGGAGTTGCGATTTTTCACGGTTCAGTATAGGACAGCATATATTTCCCAGCTTACTTTCTTCCTCTGACGAAGCAATTTTCGCTAGAGCACAAGTTGTATAACAGCGTATACAGGATCCGCAACAGGGAATTTACTCAAATTCAGTGATGCTCCACTGCTTGCTTATATAAATCTTATTTCTTCGCATGCTATTTACGGAAAGGAAGGAGTGTGCTCCTTACGTGAATTGAAACAGATAGCACTCATTTCTTGTGACGATTTGAGTTGGCAGTAGGAGCGCAGTCTTCCCTAGCATATCATTAACAAAAGTATGATGAATGAGGAAGGGTCATATCTAATTCTTGGCTGTCATTTTTGAGGGAGCGGGCGCTCTTAGTCATTATTATTGCTCTGCCTTTCTTAACTTCATTCGTTTCTTGTCTCCTTAGTTAGAGGTCCATTACGCTCTCAGTGCCAGATAAAGGAAGTTCGCTGATAGTAACAGTGAGTCTTGCAAACACGTGTACCTAAGATACGGCGACTGTGCTGCACTACCAGCTACCGGTCTTGCGAAGCAAGGCTTCAGCCGCTATAAAAATGATGTAAAGGCCAAACGGAACTAATTAATTTGTTCGTTCATTAACGGCGCTGTCAGAGCGAAGGCAAGGGAAAACCTGATGAGTTTTATACTTCTTTTTACGCATCTATGCATTAAAGAAACAGAAATTTACGGTAAGCATGGGAAAACTGCTGAACTTAATCAAGTTCGTAAGAATTTGAACTGTGCGTGAATATTAAATAACACTTTGCTACTTCCGAAACGAGGAAAAGAAATTATATGAGCTGCGCGTAGCCAGGTCATATGGGTGGTGCGAAACAGTTATTAAAAAGTAAATAATTTAAGAACCGCTCGACTGGGTAACAAAATTAAGCCTTTCAGGCTTGACTTGTACGAGAGCTCAGGCCGGCGCGCTGGTTTCGACTCGATTATTTGAGTTTGAGGCGCTTGCTTTGAATGCCGGTTACCCTTGAGCCTTCCAGAAACTCAATCTTGCTCCGTAAAATGGAACTCTCGGCCGGCTCAAATCTGAAGTTCCTTGAAGTTTTTAATCGACCAATCGAATGCGCCTTTTACCCTTAACTGGATGCCGTGACCCGTTGGGTCAACATCACCATTGTTATGTATCGAATAAATATTTTACTCTCTTATTTGAATCTACATAAAAAGAATAAGAACGCATAGGATCCGTTTTTACAGTGTATCTCGTTATTACCAGTAAGTGGTCTTTTAGCCGCCGAAGAAATATGTTCCACTGCTTTGTTCTTTATTCCTCGCTTGTAGAACTGAACTGACGGAAAAAACACAAGAAACATTATTATTTGCTTTCGCAAAAAAAGGTGTTATGAAGCTAGTGAATAACTACACGATTCTTGAGTGTCCACTCGTAAATCTCCTACGCTCGAATTTCTTCCTATCTTATAGTGAAGATTCAGTGCACGCAAGCAAGATAATCAGAGTATTATAAGTGTATAGATTATATAATTTAATCTAGTCGGTCTCGTAGGAATAATATCATCTGAAGTGTTCCACATTATTATGCTACGCGAGACGCAAATTGAGGTACAGAAGCACTAATTCTACATAAGTGCATCTCAACTTGCCCTTGAGACCCGAGTGACGTCATCATTAGATCTTGTCTCACTGAACTTTCAAAGATGGATGATATAATTCAGTAAATATAATATTATGATCGAGCACAACTAGGAATTATGAAGTAACAAGTCGCGAATTTACATAATTGAGAAAAAGTACTGTACTTCTCTAAGTCTCATAACTGGGTCATATAAATGTATACCATTGCATGCTCATGGCATGGGCAGATGTTCACCTCACACGTCATGAAGTTTAGGTGCTTTGAAGAAGTAGCTTGGATACCGACTTTCTTTGTGCGTTCGGGATAACGTCCGAGCTGAACGTCCGTTCATAAGTTGAGTGTGCGATTATATAGAGTGGACCCGGTATTAGAAAATAAAAAGACTCCCTGGATGATCCGTTCCGAAAGTATCCCAATTTAAAAAAAGCTTCTTCAATTTTTTATTTAGTGTCCCTTAAGGAATTAGATAGGCGAAAAATAGGCCAGGTTACAGATTTTGCAATTAAGTTGCGTTTTCGTAGACACCGATGAGCAGGTTGCAGAAGATAGCGAAAGTGGGATCCTTTTCCCTTTATCTCAATGCACATCTTGCTTCACACACTTCTTGCAATCGGAACAACATATACCGTATGCCGTTGCTGGAGTCCGATTCTATAAGTTTTTCTCTTAGGTCACGACGAATAAATTCGGCACATGATCAACAGAGCACTCACAACGGGCAGTAGACAATTACTTCACGGGCACTAGACAATTATTTCTTCTAACTTACTGTCTTTCTTTGAGAGAGCAGATTTTACTTCAGAGGCTAGAATTTCAGCACATCAGTGAAGCAGATAATTGAATATGGACGACACTATCATGGATACGGTGCACTCGCATTGTATATGAGCTGACTGGAGTTGCATTGAAGTTTATTGCAGGGTTTCACTCAAGATTTTACTTTGGAGGGCAATGCTGTCGGTGCATATTGGTCCCACAGTGGCACTCTGACCCTTAGCGTGAGAGCTTACGCTATACTAAATACCAGAAGGCCTTGTCTGTCTGTGCAAAACCGTGTAGCAGCGGGCTGCGAGTGTTCGCACTGATTGCAGAATATTTAGTCTTGCACAGAGCCTGCAATTAATTTTCACCCATTACTACCTGGAAAACTTTTCGGTCATAATTCAAATAATCCAGGAGATGGTTAAGGATTATCGGTGCATCTTGCACCCAGGAAGAAACATTTTTGTTAGCCCTATTTATACCAGGCTGTGTTATTTTCTTACAAGGATTGGTTATCCTATTGTATTTTTACGGGAAAGGAAGCCTTGGAAAAACGAGGTGGCATACCGTAGTTTTTGAACGCGTCTGTCAGTAAATCGTCTGAATGCTCTGCAGCATATTTTTTGAAACTTTACTAGCGGCAATTGCTTGGTCCGACTGACTTGACACTTAGAACTGGAACAAATAAATTGATAGATAAATTGCTGTTTTTGCACGAATACAACAAATCAGACGGGTGACCTGCTAAGTGGATACGTTCAGAAGACTGTCGAGTGAACAGGTCATTACGTCTACTAGGCTACAGCTTTAAAATGTTAAATTTACTCATCGCTGTCAATGATGAAAGACCTTAGTTTTAAGAAATACAATTATAAATACGCACTTTTAAATTTTCCTAAAGTCTCATTCTTCTTTTCATACCACAATTCTATTCGACTATCGCACGAAAATTTCTTGGGGAAGAGTGTTTGAATTTCGTTGAATTACCTCGAATTATTGTAAGTCCCTTGACGGTTTAGAGAGTTTTTATGCTCATGTTATAAAACTTCGTTCATTATTGCAGGTGAGTTTGTTAAGCAAAACTTCGCAATTTATCACCGAGAATTTCAAAGTAATTTAAATAGCCTTCAATCGTTCTAACTCACGTGACGAGAAAAGTATGCTTTTCCGCAGTCCAATTACAACTCCATTAACTTATTACACGCGACTTTCCGGTAGGAAAATTAGCAATTTACCTAATACATATTTTGTTGCGAGTCATAACAGAGAGACTCATTTTAGCATGCAAGGCTTCAGACTGAAGCTCAGGTGCAGGAGCGCACCACACGTGACATGCGAGTGGGAGCCGCAGCAGGGCTGTGGGAGGAGCGAAGTTATGGGGTAGCAGGGTTGTGGGAGCGGTAAGTACGTGGGAGTAGCAAGTATGTCGAAGCAGGACGACTGTGGGAGCAGTCAGAATGTAGGAGCAGTCAGTATGTGGGAGCAGTAAGTATGTAGGAGCAGTCAGTATGTAGGAGCTGTTAGTATGTGGGAGCAATAAGCATGTGGGAGCAGTAAGTATGTAGGAGTAGTCAATATGTAGGAGCAGTCAGCATGTGGGAGCAGTAAGTATGTGGGACTAGTAAGTGTCTCGGAGAAGTAAGTATGTGGGAGCAGTAAGTATGTGGGGGCATCAAGTATGTAGGAGCAGTAAGACTGTGGGGGAGCAGCAAGTATGCAGCTGAAGTACGGCTGTGCAAGTTGCATTGTTTCACTGCAACCAGCAAGTATGTGTTAGCAGTATGTATGTGGGAGCAGCAAATATGTGGGAGCAGTAAGCACATGGAAGCAGCAAGGTTGTGGGAGAGCAAGCACGTGGGAGCCGTAAATATGTGGAAACAGCAAGCATGTGGGAGCACCAAGGTTGTGGGAGCACCAAGGTTGTGGGAGCAGCAAACCCCCAACAACAACATGCCATACGTGTCTGACTTCTATGCTAGAGGTGCCACGATCGAGCCTGCCTGCCCGGCGGTCTTTGTGGCGTCCAGCGTGCTGAGTCGCAAATTGCTTGCTGTGTGGAGCTGTGTGGGAGCACCTGCCTGACCAGGAATGGGAGGGTAGGGGGCTCGGGTCGTTGAACCTTCCGTTTCGGCGCCATAGTTCTTAGCGACTCGTGGTCGGCTGCAGCTGTACTTACTCCTCTGGAGCCAGTTTGCCTATATCTGCAGCACAGACCAGTGCGTGTGGGCTTCCCGGTGGAAGGTACAGTCAGAGTTGACTTTATCTTCACCTTTAGCAGTACGGCTGTGGGACCAGCAAGGCTGTGGAAGCAGCAAGGCTGTGGGAGCAGCAAAGTTGTGGGAGCAGCAAGGTTGTGGGAGCAGCAAGGTTGTGGGAGCAGCAAGGTTGTGGGGGCAGCAAGCATGTGGTAGCAGCTAAGTTGTGGGAGCAGCAAGCATGTGGTAGCAGCTAAGTTGTGGGAGCAGCAGGCATGTGGTAGCAGCAAGCTTGTTGGAGCAGCAAGGTTGTGGGAGCAGCAAGGCTGTGGGAGCAGCAAGGCTGTGGGAGTAGCAAGGCTGTAGGAGCAGCAAGGCTGTAAGTGTAGCGAAGCTGGTGGAGTAGTAAATCTGTGGGAGTAGCAAGGCTGTGGGAGCTACAAGGCAGTGGCAGCAGCAAGGCTGTAAGAGTAGCGAGGCTGGGGGAGCAGTAAATCTGTGGGAGCAGCAAGGCTGTGGGAGCTACAAGGCAGTGGGAGCAGCAAAGTCTTAGCCGCAGCAATCGAAGGGGCGGCGGCGAATTGGCGCCAGCACAGTCGGTCCGCTGCCCTCCTTCCTCTCCCTCCGGTCTCCCATCTTGACGATGGACTGTCCTCCACTTCCCGTGGCCTCCACCGATAAGAAGGACAGTCCACCACTTCTTGTTGCCCAAGACTATAGGAAAAGAGGATTTTCCACGTCATGCGACCTCTCATGGTGAAGCTGGAGAATCCTCTGCTTTCAATAGCATCCCATAACATGAAAAAGCTCTCTTCTGGTTCCTGTGACCTCCAACATTAAGGATTCGCAGTCATCCTGTTCCTTTGGTCGCCAACGGTGTGACTGCACAACACTCTGCTTCATGTAGCCTTCAACGACGCGGATGCACAGTCCTCTACATTATGTGGTGATGCACCGCATTCTAACAAGAGAACTCTAATTCATGTAGCCTCCAACGACACGGATGGACAGTCTTTTACTTCATGTAGCTTCCAACGACACGGATAGACAGTCCTTTACTTCATGTAACCTCCAACGACACGGATGGACAGTCCTGTACTTTATGTAGCCTCCAACGACACGGATGGACAGTCTTTTACTTCATGTAGCTTCCAACGACACGGATGGACAGTCTTTTACTTCATGTAGCTTCCAACGACACGGATAGACAGTCCTTTACTTCATGTAACCTCCAACGACATGGATGCACAGTCCTTTACTTCATGTAGCCTCCAACGACACGGATGGACAGTCCTTTACTTCATGTAGCCTCCAAACGACAAGCATGAACAGCTTTCTGGTTCTTGCGGCCTCCAGGCTCCAACGACAAGGATGTGGATGAACGGTTCGCTGGTTCCTGTGGCCTCCAGCGACAAGGAAGCACAGTCTTTTGCCTCTAGTGGCCTCCTTTGATAAGAAAGGACGGTCTTCTGCTATATGTGAGTATGATGACTAACATGAACAGTTTTGTGATATTTGTAGCATTCAACAATAAGTAAAGACTGCCCTCTACTTCCTGTGCTGTGCCCCAATAAGTATGCTCAATTTTTTGCTTCCTGTGGGTAGTAATTACAAACGACGACTGTCTCTTGCTTCCTGTTTCTTCTCACGACAAGGATGGCCAGTTTCCGGTTTCTGCGGCAGTACTGTACAGGTACTATTTTCTCCACAAACAAGAGTCGAATAATCTACATAATGTTAGCGTTAATTAAAATTACGTGCAATGTTCATAGTACTTTGATTAAAAGAACTGGACAAACTACGCACCAATTTTTACAAAAACATTGATGATCCAATTATGTGGCTTCTTGCAGGCAGAACGACGATGACTCAAACGGATGATAAATCTTGAAAAATAATGACTCAGCCTGACGATCAATTACGAAGAGGATCAATCTGGCTGAGCTTCTGCAAGGGGCGCTAACCTTCCTTTGCGCTGCAGATATGCTGACTGCCGCACAGCTGCCGTGCAGCACGCAACACATGTATCACTATGCAGCATCGGTATATAACTGCAACAATGTAGCACGGTGCACCATCTGTCAGGAAAGTTCGGCAGTGCAGCACTGTGCATCAACCGTAAGGGAACTGCAGCAATGCAGCGCTGCGCAGTATCTGTAAGGGAACTGCAGCAGTGCAGTATATGTATGAGAACTGTAGCAGTGCAGCATATGTATGAGAACTGCCTGCAGCAGTGCAGCATTTGTAAGGGAACAGCAGCAGTTCAGCACTGTGCAGCATTTGTAAGGGAACAGCAGCAGTGCTGCATCTGTTTGTGAACTGCAGTAGTGCAACACTCTACAACATCTGTAAGGGAACTGCTGCAGTGTAGCACCGTTCGGCATCTGTAAGGGCAGCTGCAGCAGTGCAGCACTGCGCAGCATTTGTATGTGAACTGCAGCAGTGCAGCACTGAGCAGCATCTGTAGAGGAACAGCAGCAGTGTAGCACTGTGCAGTATCTGAAAGATAGCTGCAGCAGTGCAGCATCTGTATGTGAACTGCAGCAGTGCGGCATCTATGTGTGAACTGCAGCAGTGCGGCATCTATGTGTGAACTGCAGCAGAGCAGCATATGTATGAGAACTGCAGCAGTGCAGCACTGTGCAGCATCTGTCAGGGAACAGTAGCAGTGCAGCACTGTGCAGCATCTGTATGGGAACAGCAGCAGTGCAGGAGTGTGCAGCATCTGTAAGGGAACTGCAGCAGTGCAGCATATGTATGAGAACTGCAACAGTGCAGCATATGTATGAAAACTGCCTACAACAGTGCGGCATCTGTAAGGGAACAGCAGCAGTGCAGCACTGTGCAGCATCTGTAAGGGAACAGCAGCAGTGCAGCACTGTGCAGCATCTGTATGTGAACTGCAGCAGTGCAGCATATGTATAAGAACTGCCTGCAGCAGTGCAGCATCTGTAAGGGAACAGCAGCAGTGCAGCACTGTGCAGCATCTGTAAGGGAACAGCAGCAGTGCAGCACTGTGCAGCATCTGTAAGGGAACAGCAGCAGTGTGCAGCATCTGTAAGGGAACTGCAGCAGTGCAGCATATGTATGAGAACTGCCTGCAGCAGTGCAGCATCTGTAAGGGAACAACAGCAGTGCAGCACTGTGCAGCATCTGTAAGGGAACAGTAGCAGTGCAGCACTGTGCAGCATCTGTATGTGAACTGCAGCAGTGCAGCATATGTATGAGAACTGCCTGCAGCAGTGCAGCATCTGTAAGGGAACAGCAGCAGTGCAGCACTGTGCAGCATCTGTAAGGGAACAGCAGCAGTGCAGCACTGTGCAGTATCTGTAAGGGAACAGCAGCAGTGCAGCACTGTGCAGCATCTGTAAGGGAACAGCAGCAGTGCAGCACTGTGCAGCATCTGTAAGGGAACAGCAGCAGTGCAGCACTGTGCAGCATCTGTAAGGGAACTGCAGCAGTGCAGCACAATCAATACTGCCGCTTGGCAGAGGCCAGCAACATAACAGGATCAGGGGCCGCTGTTCTTGTCACGGCGCCCCCGCTTTGTTTTTTCTTGCATTTCCTATTTTTATCTCACTCATTTTCTTGCTTTACGAGCGCTGTTTTTACGATCTCCTCGCCACCGCGTCTTTTCTGATCGCGCGAAGGTGAAAGATGAAAAACTCATGTTGGCGAAGGTACCCTATAATCATTTCGGTACTGAGGTTAGCTCTTAAGGTGGAGTCACAGAATAAAAAACTAGAACGCCTCGTGGCGGTAGGAGCAAATTTCATCGCTATCATTTTTGATGCCCGGCTATTCCTAGTTCTTTGGTGTGGTCACATCGAGGACAGCCCACCAGACTCCCTGCACAAAATCATGAACATACCTCAACTCCTTCTACCTGTTTTTGGGAGTTTGGGTGGAGAGCAAATTTCATCGCCGTCATTGTTTATGGCCAGCTTTTCCCAGTTTTTTGGCATGGGTCACATCTAGGTCAACCCAACAAACTCCCAAAAAATTATGAAGCTTGCTCAACTCCTTCGACCACTCTCTAGGAGGACAGAAATACAAATATACATATTTATATTACAGTTTCTCGTCCCGTCAACACACGGAATTATGCAGACAGGGGGCTCGTCCGTCCACCCTTGTGTTTTAATTGAATAAATACAAAACATTGAGCCAGGACTCGATCTGGGGACCTAGAGATTACCACGCCGATATCTACCAGTAAGCCACAGCAGCTAAAAGCAACGCAAGCACAAGAGATGCTTGTGCAGCCCGCTACATTCTGGCCAACATATTAGGGCAGAGCCGTACGTGTATATGAGGGAGCTCATCCGTCTACCCTGAACTGCATATATTTATTATATATATATATATATACTTAATTCATCAACGAAAATATTATCACCTCTCTCACTTCGTTCGCGGGCGATAATAATGTTTGATCCCTGTGCACACGAGGGAAGCGTCCGATCTTGAAATCACCGTGAGCTGCTTTCAGAAGCTCATCGTTGTCATGGTTACCTGCTCAACTGCATGGTGTGGTCCCTAATAGAATAAAAATAACGATACGCAGTTCCTTCGCAGATAATTTTAAGCACATGTCTACGATGAAAAGCCTCAAGAACAATACGCTGCCGCGACAGCGAGAATAAATTCAACAACGACTTTGATACTGTGGACAATCTGTACCGACACATTCAAAATTCTGCGCAGCTGACGGCCAGTTTCGTTCGAATGACGACAGTACAGCGAGCTCCACGGTCAAGAAAATCTGTGAAAGTGCACGAGTTTGCCGGTTCTTTTGACGGGCTTGTCCCAGTCAAAACTTGTAAATTCGATTACCCAAAGAGTGCATGAACCCGCCTCTGTACGGTCTAAACAGACCTCTTACGGCTGTCTTGAATTACCGGTAGCCCGAAATACCAGCCCTTTCAAATAACAACAGACCTGTTATGGTTGTCTGGATGCTGACGGTGCCAAGTACTAAGTTCCTTAGTACAGGGCGTATACAAGAAGCACAACAAACTTATCATCTTGAGAATTTCAACTGTTAAACAGAACAACTAAACAACTTAGTTCTACAGTGATAGTCGCTCATCATCCGGTAAGATGAAGATTATTACCTGAGATAATAAACTGCTCAAAACAATGGGCAAACACAAAACTGCCGGTTTATCGTTCTGTATAATAAACAACTGAATACAACGTGCTAGGCGCTTATGGCAGCGCCAGATTATCATCCCGTATTATTAACAACTGCTCAATACAACGGACAAGGCGCTTTCGGCAGTGCCAGATTACCATCCCGTATTATAAACAACTGCTCAATACAACGGGCAAGGCGCTTTCGGCAGTGCCAGATTATCATCCCGTATTATAAACAACTGCTCAAAACAACGGGCAAGGCGCTTTCAGCAGTGCCAGTTTATCATCCCGTATGATAAACAACTGCTCTATTCACCATGAAAAGCACTTACATCCATGGCACTTCATCATCCCGTTCGCATTAATATTACGGCACATTTGTTGATTGCTGTACCGTAGTGAGACTACAGGCATTCATCTCAATACGCCCCACGCTGCAATTTAGAGCCATAATCTTTACCTTGGAGCCAGTGCAAGCAGACAGGTAAGGTATTATCTTAGGATAGGTACGTTCCAGACCGTCTGCGGCGACGGTTGATGTTATCGTGGAAAACACGCCAGAGAGCATGGAGCAACGACTGAGATATTATCTTGGAGCAAGTTCCAGACAGCTTCTGGCGGCGGTTGAGAAACTTTTCTGGAATACTCTCCAGACAGTCTCTTGTGACGGTTGCGTTACTATCTCGGGATCCGCTCCACACTGCTTGCTGTGACGGTTGTGATACTATCTTGGGATCCGCTCCAGACAGTCATAGGCTATTGCGGCCTAGTCTTAGGTTACACTTCGGACAGCGTGAGGTGACGAATGGGACGGCATCTTTGGATACTGTGTCAGCGGCATTTGACGTGCGGCTGCCTCCCTGAAATATGACTTTGAAAGCTTACTCGTGTGGTCTGCAGTACTTGTTTTATAGCTATAAGGCACAGAACTTAAGAAGCACTTGTCATTGAGAGTATGATGGGTAATAGTGCTGATCGACCACGGTTCAAGAATAACGGATTACCCAGACAAGAATAACATACTAGACCATACGGGGAAGGGAGTGAGAGTGCATGTCGACTTCAGGGGGATGGAAAGGAGTGGGAGGCAAGTGGCTTTCCAAAGCATACTTTCGAAAAATCCAACATATTGTGAATTTCTCATAAAAACTGCAAATAAGTAGGTATTCCGATTGTTTTTATTTTTATTTAAATGCAAATTGCCTGTAACGACCTTCTTACAGAAACGAAATAGCATAGAAATAGTAACCCAATTGGAAACTCATCAGCTGCCTATGAAAAAAATACCTAGTGAAAGGTATCCGAAAACATCGGATAAATACCTTTAAATTTCCCATTGGGAAATGGCTGTTACACCAATGCGAAGCTGGCCAATTATTCGTAATTCGAACTGTGCATCAGGTGACCTGGCCTGGATTAATATTCTTAGCTTCTTTAATTTTTTTTCCTTCTATTTCTTCCTTTTACTATTTTTTCTTCTTTCCCTTAGAAGACACATACTACGAGCAAATCAGCACAAACCAGGGTCCGACCGAGCAGAACAACCTATTAAGGTACACAGCTTCACCCCGACAGCAAAAAAAAAAAAAAAACAAACTACCTGACAAAACAAAACAAACGTCCTTTTTAATATGAATCTCATTATACTTCACTTTCAGTATTTCTACAAATCTATATATTAATACGCTAGTACCTACCTACCTACCTACCTACCTACGTACGTACCTACTTACCTTTTGTGTCACGCTCTTCATCATTAAAAGATAGAAGGAAATTCGAGCTTTATTCAGTT
>LQNS02004412.1:6494749-6516635 GCA_001587735.2 Parhyale hawaiensis | reverse complement strand
ATGACCCCTAGGAGGACAACAACCCCTGGGAAGTTAACTACCCCCAGGAGGGCAACTACCGATTTGCAAAAATAAACACGATTAAATTAGATGTGCAACTAATTACGTTAAAATCCAACAACAAGCATATCGGTAAAAGGAACTTTTCCAAACACTCAAAATAAAGTTGGTAAACCGTGAAAATTTTCACGGGTCCCGCTAGTAAATATAAATGCCCTACACAGGTCTCACTCACTTTCACAAATTTTTCAACAGTGATTAATTTTCCCCCAAAATGGCTATATAAACTGAGATACGTTGGAAAGAAAACACTTGAAACTAGAGCACTCTGAGAGCGCATACTTCCGCCAAGTGAGGCAACGGTAGCAAAAAATTCAAATTGGTTCTGACACCATAATTTTCTTTGCATAAACTCCAAAATCTAATCACTGGTGCCTTTTTATATTAATAACAGCTTGTTCAATTTTCTTGAAGATCCGTTCGTAACTTTTTGAGTTATGCTATTAACAAACGTTATGACAAACATAAGTCAAACACACAAACGAACAAACCGATCTGTACCAAATTTGATTATTTATGTCTTTTAATATTACTAACAACTCCTATATATTTCATAAAGATCCATTCATTATTTTTTGAGTTATTGTGCTAACAAGCATAAAAATAAAAATAGTGACCAGCGAACGAACGAACGAACAGATCATTACCAAAATTTGGTCATTTACTCTTTGTTATATACCTAACAACTCATGTTAATTTCATCAAAATCCATCAATAACTTTTTGAGTTATGGCATCGAGAAAAATGAGGCAGACAAACAAACAATCAAACAAACAAACGGATGGACATATCTTTACCAAAAGTTAATCATATGTTCCTCCTAACATACCTAACAATCTCTGTAAATTCCATCCAAATCAGTTCATAACTTTTTAAGTTATCTTGGTGACAGACAGACAAACACGACGAAAACATAACCTCCTTGGCGGAGGTAAAAAATGTAAAAAAAAACATTCACCGCAAAGTTGTCATTCAATTCAAGTTCTGCTTTTTCCTTACCAAGCCCGAAAGGTCCTCATGAACTTAGCCTATAGGTGAGGTACTCTTATTTTGACTAATAAACAATATCACAGAACAGCAAAAATACTTTTGTAATGAGAATATGTGATTAACACGCATTGGGCACTTTATGACTAATAGTGATTTTGATGGTCAGCATTTCCTTTTCGGATAGGTACTCATTGTATACCTACTTATCTGCATTACTGACAATGAACTTATTTGATACACTGATTGATTCTTGCTCCCAAAAGAGCTAAGCAACTGCATGGCAAAAAAAATCAGTGATATATTACAAAAAATCATTAGAAAAGTGTACAAAATATTAATCGGCAACTCTGAGATCATCCAGTTCAACCATTGCCTCTGTTTGCGACACTTATCCGCACGGACTTTTTATTTTTGGCGTTTGTACTGTTGAATGTTCGTCAATGTTCAATTTGCCAAGTATACAATATATATAACGGGGAAAAACAATAAAAAGCATAAAAGACTGCAAATACAGGTCAACACAAAGTAACCACACTCATCAGCAGCAGGTTAGATACTGAATTGACAGGTAGCGCTCGGACAAACAGGTAAGCACAAAGGTGACAGTCAATACTACAAATGCGCAATAATTTATCGTAAAACCCCCGGAAAAAATAGCACCGATATTATCACCGTGGTCTAAGCACTTGAACTGCCTCGAACGCGTTACAGAAACAGCTGTCAGCATTTCTACCAGGGACCGAGCAGCTAAAAAAGAAAAAAATTCATCAAAATAGCATTATGGAAGTGACTATAGATATCACTTGCCCAGTGAAGGGTTTAACATTTCCTCCTAATATCCCACTGAGTTAATGCTATTATCTAACATATTACGCTTATATAAGGGTGCAGCTACAGCTACTCGAAAATGATAAGAAACGCGATCTTGGGTTGCTGTTCTTATACCCACCGACTTGGTCATAACTTGCTACCAGTTGCGATTTTTCTTTCACTGAACACGCAATTATTGTAGTCATTGTATGTTGGGTTAACCCCGTACGTTTCTTATACCGTGAATGGAGCGAAAGCTCTCTTATACTAGAATAGAGTTAGGACATATTTTACTTCCTAATGATTCTAATAGTGCATTGTGCGATGATCTAAAGAAATCTATATCCTTTAAAATTGTCGTTCTCGGCTATAATGCAGCTTCATTAATTATACATAATATACAAGTAAATAAGTAAACATATAAATAAATAACTAGAGCACTGTCAGAGCGCATAACTCCGCCAAGCTAGGCAACGTTATCGAAAAATTCATATTGGTACTGAAACTATGATATCCCTTTTAACAGCACCAAAATCTGGTTATTTGAGCCTTTTGACAGCAACAACAGCTTCAGCAAGCTTCTTGTAGATCCGTTCTTAACTTTTCCAGTCATGACAAAGAACCAGACAAACATTAGTCAAACACAAATACGTTAAATCAGTCGATCATCACCAAAATTTGATCATTAATGTCTTTTAACAATTCCTGTAAGTTTCATAAAGACTGGTTCATAACTTCTTGAGTTACTTTGCTAACAAACAAACAAAAAACAAACAAACAAAGAAACAAACAAACAGAGAAACAAACAAAGAAACAAACAAAGAAACAAAAAAAAAGAAACAAACAAACAAAAGAACAAACAAACAAAGAGACAGACATACAAAAAAAACGAGCAAACAAATGAATAAACAAACAAACAAACAATTAAACAAACAAAAAATAAATAAATATAAATAAATAAATAATAAATAAAAAAATAAATAAATATATAAATAAAAAATAAATACATAAAAAATCAATTAATAAACAAATAAATAAATGAATAAATGAATAAGTAAATGAATGAATAAACAAACACACAAACAAACAAATAAATGAATATATCAGTATATAAATAAATTAGAAAATAAATAAATAATTAAAATAAATAAAATTAACAACTTTTATTAAGAACACAATGGGTTCACAAAATACGCTTACGAGCGTGCATGTACAAACAATGTAGCCAAAGTTCAATCTAATGATTAGGCCCAGTCACAAATATTGGTGGTCACGCACTATGAGAATACATGGATACAGTTAGCCTACACCTGCAGACACGAATGGCATGGAGCAGCTCGTTCTCGCACAAAAGCACAGGCAATCGACAAGAAAGTAAGAACTGTTTACCGCATTCGTACAGAGAATTTACCAGCTTACCCCTTTACAGTGTAGTGGAGACACACCGTTTCATGATTACTAGCCTGGCCAAGGGGTTTGTAACAATGGTTGTAATACGAATTGCAACCAGAGCTCAGTCACCAATTTGCCAACAGGCTCACATATAGTCCTACCGTACCTCGAGCAATCAATGCCTCAAGCGGGAAAAGAAAAGTACAGAAGGAAGACAGAGATAAATCAGCTCACGTCAGCGTGCGGTGAAATGGAAGCTTAGAGAAGTAGCTGGTAATACTCGCATCAGCTACAGGTCATTCCGATCGTGGAGGTCATTGCCTATATACAGAATCCTAACCCACCGCTGCTTGAGCGCCAAACTCTGATAACTTGGATTAGAGCATATCCCTTGGAGCATCGAGTTATCAGACTTTTCTACTCTCATCTGCAGGCTATATGCACATTTACGAGCAAGAATATTGAGACACTCTACGTCATGCGACGCAAACACATCACTAACTCCTGTGTATCTGGGCACACCCACCAACCGTCGGAACATGTCATAGTACGCAACACTCAACTTACTGATAGCAGAGACAAACAAATCGATGGCCAACCAAATCATCACAAAAATATGGTCACTTACTCTTCATAATGTTTCTAACAACTCGAGTAAAGTTTATTAAAATCCGTCCATAACTTTTTGAGTAATGGTACTAAGCAAAAAGGAGGCAGACAAACAAACAAATCAACTAACCAGCTAACAAACAAACAAACAAACAAACAAACAAACAAACAAACAAACAAACAAAAAAACAAACAAACAAACAAACAATCAAACAAACAAACAAACAAAAGGTTGAACGGATCTTCACCAAAAGTTAATCATCGGCTACTCATACCGCATCTAACAATTTCTGTAAATTTCGTAAAATTCCGGCCTTCATTTTTGAGTAATCTTAGAGACAGAGAAACAGGCAGACAAATAAACAAATAGACAGACAAACTCGACGAAAGCATAGCATCCTTGGTGTAGGTAATAAAATAAATAATAGCTAAATAAATATACTGTATAGGTAAATGTATAGGTATGTATAGGTGTGGAAGGTTTTACGAAGTGGTAGAAAAGTCTGCGGTAGTTGCTACAAAAATTTAACTATATCCAGAAAACCGTACACCGTACTTGGTACACTGACAAAACATTGCTCAGTATGTCGGAAAGAATGGCATCAATTATCACGCCTGCACATCACCCACATCTCATAAGCCAAACTGTAATATCAGCCTTTCATTCAAAATACATCTGTGATACAGCATTAATCATATAGGATGACCACGATGTGTATTCGTTTCTTCTTTCGTTAAAAATTACGAGGTTACCAGATATATCAAATCAACTTTTCGATTTTTTTTCAAATAAGTAGCCAGTGCTGCCGAATATTAGCTACTGTATGCTGTACATCAAAGCAGCTGCTACAATGAGAATTCCAGGTGCAAAATTGCAACTAATAAACAAGCAAAAGCAACAAGTTAAATTTTAGTAAAAGATAATGTTGTCATGCTCGTCTGAGACAGGCGGCTCTCAGTGACAAGATTGAACAAAGAAATGTGATAACTAAAGTCGCACTAAAGATTAGCATCTCATAACTCTCCCTCGATCATGAATAGGTTTCTTAAGAGACAGCTTGTAAGTGTCAGCGCATTTTCTCTCTGGAAACTTAGAGAGAATACACAACAGTCTTCCTAAAGTCCCTACCGCTATTGCATTTAAGCTTTGAGTTAAATTGTAGGCGGGCTGGCCCCACCCTTTCAAAGAGACACGAGTCGCCACTGAATGCAATTAACAACGAGCATGAGATACGACAACGATGCGAGCATAAGATACGACAACTTAAGTACGAATACGGGATACAATAAAAATACGACGATGAGATAAAACTTAATTAAAGCCTAAGAAAGGCCTAAAATAAGAGTTTACGATACAACTATACTAAAATACGAGCCTAAGAAAGAACTAAAATAAGAACCAAAGATATGTGCAACTAAAAATATGAATAGCAGCAACAATTATTTAAGATAGATACTAAAGTACAAAACTAAAAATGAGTTTAAGACACATAGAATTCTAACAGAAGATACAACGAAAATGCGAGTATAAATACAGTTTAAAGGCGCCGAAACAAATTTAGATAAAACTATAATTGAGGCGAGTCAATTCGATGAAGGACTATACAGTACATGCATGATTTCTCATGAAGTCCACGAAAACTATTAGCTAACAAGGTACAGTCACAGTTAACTTTACCTTTACCAATCTATTTTATAAGCTTTTAGCGTTTTTAAGAATACGCTGCAACGAAAAAAGATATTTCAGGAACGTAAAGAGCCAGCATGTACGTAGATAAACGTTTCTTAATGTTTTCAAGGTTTTTTCATGAAGTTTATTATAGTGAAAACTTTACGCTAAAACACTTTTGTAGTTTCCGTGAGCTGTAATGTCAATCTAAAGATAACAGTCTATTTTGGTGATATTTTAACGACTTCCATGAACTGTATAGAACACGGCCCAGCAGCGTTTGATTATTTCCGCGAAACGTACAGCAGAAATAACCTTTTTCTCTCCCTTCGGATTGAATTCCATGAATAAAATCAAAATTAGAGAATAAGTTTTTCTTCTTTAGTTACACATTTTACTGCAACTAAATTGGGTTTAAAGGTGAAAAGCTGCTGGTTTTTGACTTCACACGCCTTAACGTCGCCACGTAGTTTCACTTGTAAAGCGAGCTCATATGACACTTCTTTGGTACAGCACGTACCCGTCAGCGTCACAAGTGTTGCTGTGTCCGCGTTCAAAAGTAAATAAATAGAAAAGCTTAAGGCGGACTCAAACAAGTCAATTGAACGCTTTCATCTAGCACAACGTCGGAATACGAGTCTGCGTCCGTGTGAACGCCAAACAAATGCACAACTTTCTGAGTTCTCCTACTTATCCTAAATTTAAAGTGACGTCCGGAGCGTTACTAGGGAGGGATACATGCCCGCCCAGCCCACCGGGGCTCCAGCTAAGATTGTGGCTAGTCATTTGGTAGGCCCACGGTTGTGGTGAAAAAATACAACCAGACATTCGAACACTCAGTAGTATGCACAGGGACCAAAGGCAAATGCTATCGTGCGATCCTTCCCTAATAATACATCATTAGTCTGTGGCATTCTCTCACCCTTTGTTTCACTTCACTATACAACGTCAATAACGATACCTAGTGTTCTGAAAGTATTTTCGTCGCACAGTCATCGGCATAAAGGTTTTTTTAATCGTATTTTTTTCTAGGTAAGTGAGAACGGCATCTCATTTTGGAACTGCTATAATGTTTTCTTCCCTAACCTGAAGAAAGTCAGTGACAACAATTTACGAGCTTCGGCTTTCTAATCCTCTTCCTTGAACAATCTTAAGCAATTTATTTAAGTAACTATATACAGGGTTTGCGTTGCAGTTATATGTTCACATCTTCCTCGAAAGTAAGTAGTATAAATAACAAAGTTTTTGGCAGCTTTTTTGGCGTCATAAGCAATAAGAACAGGTGTGCTTCATAAACTGCTTCAAATGACGTTGTCACTTCTAATTGAATCCGTTTCATTTTGTCCTTATGTTAGGTTCAGAAGGTAATTGTTCTTGGTACATATAAACAAAAACGTCTTATGTTGGAAAATATAGTCATAGTAATTCTTGGTCACTACATAGCGTGAACCTAACGACTCGGTCCTGAAACAAAGCTTTTCGGATTCACAGGTCGGGGCAGAGACCGCCGAGGAGAAAAACAAATTTGAATCATGCAGTAACGGGAATGGCTAAAAAATATGAATAATTTAATAAATATTATACACAGCTTGTACTCAATAATGTTATTTTTTTTTGCGGTAAAGACAATAGTGCGTCATGCGTTAAAAGGTTAAAAATACATAATAAACTTCGGGACAAACCTTTCTTTAGGGAAGCTCTTGGCGAGTGTTCCTTCCTTCGCAGTGACTTCAAGCTAATGGTGGGGCCAGTCTTCTTCATTCCAAAATACATCTGTTGTTAGTTATTCTCTGACTCTTGAGCCCCTACACCCAGCTACAAACACTACAGGATGTTGCTACTCCTACCGCTCTATCTAGGAAACGAACGATCGTTTCACGTAGAACAACAACAGAGGACTGGAGGAAGCGGCTCCAGCAAAGCACACTACCCGGACGGCATCACACGTGACACTCACCCCACCAAGGTCAAAGCCTCACTGCCGGATTCAGGCACTCCAGTGCCATTCCATTCTTATTATGCAGTGTTGCCAAATGTTGTTAGTGAAATGTCGTTAAAATTAGTGAAATACTGAATTCAATTTTATGTCTGTTCACCACACGTTGCAAGGCGTAGTTTTAAGTTTGGTGTATTATGGCTGAAAAAGATGCCAAATTTAGAATAATTTTCGTGATAATAATTTTAAATATTCAATATAATAGATACTTTTTTACGATATGATATTAAACCGCCAACGAGTGAATCAAAATAAACACGCAGATAGCACAACAAACAACTGAGATACTTTTCAAATTTTCACTCAATTGTTTTGGTGTGTCCTCCCTACCAATTCTGACTTACAAAAGAAGGCACATTCCTGCAGCAAGGCAAGTAGTGCTAGAGTGGATAGTTCGTTTGAACACCGAAGTCCAGTAGTTTGCAACTTCACGTGGTCACAACAGTGTGTCCACCATTTAGCAATAGAGGGTAGAGGTCTGGTGACGGCTGGGGCCAATTCCTGGACTTTGCCCCACAAAGACTCAACTGTAAGTCCTACATACGGTGATTATACATTATATCAACGGTGTATTATTTAAATACACAAACCACAGATGAAATTAAGTTATATGCTTTATTCGATTTCAATATTATCTAGAGTTTCACTCCGAGAGCCGCGACCTTTAACAAGCAACGCAGTGCAAAAAAAACAGACTGACAAACAGAGAAACATTCTGACGGATCATTGCCAAAATAAAGTAATCTGCTTCTCGTGATATCCCTAAAAGTACCTGTAATTTACATGGAGATCTGTCCTTAGTTTTTTGTATTATGCTGCTTACAGCCGACAGAAAAGTTCAGGCAAAACAAAACCGATTTTGAGGAGGTACTCGACCAGATTGCATGCCTTTCCCCATCAGGATGTCCAGAAACAGAAACAGTCGTTCCATCTTCAAGATGCTGAATTTTGGAACGAAGCCATAGAATATCTGCTATACTACCACTTTATTATTATTATTATTAAAACTTCACGCTTGAGCTCCCACGGACAGGTAATACAACCCAAATGAAGCATCTTGCAACACCGGGAAGCCCAAAACGCTGCTAAAGGAAATCCAGTAAAAAAAACATTAATAGCTGACTTAAACCACTGCAGGCCAATACGACCAAAAGCCGATGCCGGTAACAAATTCCAAATCCTAGCCGACCAGGGCACAAAGCACCGACAGAACTGATTAGTTCGACATCTGACAGCCTTCAAAGTGAAAGAGTGCGCTCCGCAGGCAGCACGGGTCTGTCTCCCAAAAACCTTGAGGGCAGGGAGAGAAGAGTATAACCGATGCTTCTCATTATTGTACACCTTATAGAACATGCATAGCTCTGCGACTCTTCTCCTGTGGGACAGGTTCACTAGATCATTATCAGTGCACAGCCTGCTGGCTGAACTAACAAGTCGATCCAACAGACGCAAGTGAGCTACTAGCATTCAAATTTGTGTAAGGATTAAAATGAGAGTCACATGATAGAAAGTAAATTTTAATAACAATAAGATAACGTGAAACCGGATTTCATCAAATGGCACTCGCCCGATGAGCTTGAGATGAGCTATTCCGCTTTGCTTTAACTTGTCTGGAAACTAAAATTCAGGTTTTAGAACTCCACTTTGTGCTGAGTTCCAGGCAGTAATCGCAAACTAATGGCACTTGATATTGTTCACACTCAATCGAATGACACTGGTAATTGGTTTGGAATTAAGACATGGAACTCGCTCAAACGCTAAAGCTAATGAGACTAGTGGGCCTTATGGGAACTATTCCAGTTGACGGCTCATAGTATATATCAAATTGACGATACCTGTTGTTTTAGGCTGCAGGACAACCGTTCACTGGAAACTAAAACCTAAACTTCGACCACTCACTAAGTTTTATGTCTCTTAGGCTATTCTTTAGTTTGTTTTATCTAATTTACAATCTTTGTTTGGAAGTTACAGCCTATTTCCCACTGTCTTTAGTTGGAAGTACAGCCTATTTCCCACGCCCTTTCTCCACGCCCACAATTTTCCCCTACAGCCATATCTAACTAGGTTGCCTCATGTGCCAAGGTGCGTTAAGCCTCACTCAATTGGATGCCAGTAAGTTTCCTGCAATTATTCAGGGAAAAATGAAAGTTGAGTTTTACTAGCTGGTGCGTAAATCGACAGTAAATTTACGTTCACGAGTTTAGGGTAAAATCCGACTATCTAAGTGCCGTTAGAGCTGTGCTGACGGTGTGGTCGGTGTAATCGGAAGCTCAATTTCTGAGCGAACTGTCAGCTCGTACGTGGCATAGATACACTGAAAGTCGGTATCAAAGATATTGGCCATGAAAAGTTCTCTGATTGAACGGAGTGTGAGCCGAACGTCCGTTCATAAATTGAGTGTGTCATTACATAGTGTGACCCCAGCATAAGTTGCATTGTTCAAAGGCGTTTTCCATCGCAGCAGATTTGTTGAAAGATTATTTATTTTGCTGTGACGGGAAGCTCCGATTTGCCACATTAAATAGCAGCCTGGATTCAGAATATCCTGGAATGTGCTCTATTTCAAGATCATAAGAGCTTGAGCTTTGATCGGTTATAATTGAAGCAGGTTTCTAGTGGAAAAGTTTCAATCTAAGCAATTGAAAATCACATTACTCTCGTCAATCTGTATTTCCAATGCTGTAAGGCGTCATATGTTTTCTACTAAAATTCCAAACATGATTAAAAAATATCAATTCAGCACCGATAACTTATTTAGACTCCATATTTCGATTCCCCGCACCAACTCATAAGAAGAGTTAGATCTGGCGACCATATCGCTAATATGGCAACACTACATTGTTGTTGCCTGCCAGACTGGCTGCTGGCTGCCAGTCTCTTCTTCGCTCCTCATCACCCACAACACACCAACCTGAGCCGGAAACCTCCGGTCCTGCCAGGACACGGAATTGCACTCGCAATTACGGGCGCTCTAAGCAGCGCTTTCCTAATTGATTTTCCGTAATTAATTAATGATACGAACTGTCAATTAGTATAGACTACGGAATGATATTGTGACGACGGTTGGATGATCGCAAACGAGAGTTGATATTCTGCAGGTCAAATGATGCTCTTTCATTATCTAAAATAGAGAGTGAGGACAGTCTCGTGGAAAAGAGAATCTCTGAATGAGCTAGTCGATAGTATTGGCAGCTCAAGTACGCAAGAGAATAGATAGTAACTATAGCCTTTTTCTACTAAAAACTTAGTGACTGCGCAGTGAACTTCAAAATCCTCTACAGAGCTCTTGTAACGGTAATATAGTAGCAGCCGTAGTAGTCATAGTGGCCGTAGTAATCGTAGTGGCCGTAGTAGTCGTAGTGGCCGTAGTAGTAGTAGAAATGGCCATAGTAACTGACTGTGGCGGAGTCTTTGTGCACTATTGCAATCACTTAGAGTAACATTTTTTTTTCTTCACATCTGAGGCGCTTACTTAGTAATTAATCGCTTTGGCTGGTACAGTAGTTGGGAGCAGTAGACTGAAGGTTCTGACACTGACTCTCAAGGCCGCAGGTTCAAACCTCGCTCCCAGCTAGGCAAGTTCTTCGCGGCGTGTGACGTAATCAGTCAGCATCTGGTCTGCGTACTGCTGTGGGTTTAGTGGCCTTTGGCAGCAATGGGGAGGATCGGGGGACGCAGATTGTCGCATGGAGCCTTTCGCCACTGGCACCATAGCTCTAGAGTAGACAATCTGTTATCGACTGAGCCGTATACTCCTCTGGGGCCTGTTGGCATATATCTACAGCTCAAACCAGAGAGTGTGGGTTTCCCAGTAGGGGGTACAGTTAAGTTGACTTTACCTTTATAAAATAATAGACGGGTTTGGCGAGAGTAGTAACAATATTAAGCAAAAGACAGCCTTGGCTAATGTAGCATCCAACATAACATAATAAACCGCCTTGGCCCCGGCAGAGGATCTAGTATAAAATAACAGAGTGCGTAGGCCAGCGCGGCATCCAATATTAAGTAGGAGATGATTTAGGCTGGCGCAATATACAATATTAACAGGTAGACCGCCATGATTGGTGCGTTTTTTCTTCCAATTTGGTCGGTAGTCCATTAAGGTGTTCTGCTTTTCAAGTTTGCCATCCTGCTCCCGGTGTCACGTGACCTGAGAACACAATAGCGCTGAAAGACAAACGACATCGACCCACGTGCGCCAGGGAAGCTCTATACACCAATGGCTCTGAACCTTTTTTTTTTTGGTCTCATGCACTTCCTTCTTTCATAAAAAGCTACCTATATTTCTGCATGAAAAGGTGCGCTCCAAACAACCAATGTGCTTTTGTTATACATTTTTGTCTGATGCATTTCTTCAGCAGTTATTCACCAGAATGCTAAACAGTTCTGCAAGAAAAAGTGCACTCCAAACACTCACTGTGTCTGTATCGTGCATACCGTACTATTTTCCAGTAACTCTTAGGTGCCTCGTTTTGGAAAATGTTTGCTTATGTCCCTATCGAAGACGACAAAAGTTAACGCAGTGTCAGTACTTCTGTTTCTTATCAGTAGTAAATTGTGTTAGATTTTCAAGTAAACGTGATTCACAGAAGAGCTGTTCCAGAACGGTAAGTAGTGTTGGGGGAGTAGATTAGATTAGATAGCTGGCAGTAGACGGACCAACAGGCCGATTCCCAGAGAGCCGCCGGGACTCACGCTCCGGCTTTCTATGAGCTATTGCCATTGTCAGCATCATATAGATGACAAGGGAAAAAAAGAAGAAAATAAGGGAAAAATCTCATCCAAATAGACGATCATGCATGCACGCAAGCACGATTTATGGCTGCATATCTGCAGAGCTTAGAGACGTTTAGTTGGGGCGGAAGAGAGAAGATTATGGATTAAGATGGCCTTTGAAGCTTTTGCCGTTAAGAGTTTGTGGCTCTTGGAGGAGGTGTTCCTAGCTGTGGAGGGTGTCTCTCCCTATGTTTGCCAAAATGATTTTCAAATGAGGTGACTGTCTTCGCACCGACAACGTCGGAGGGGAGTCTATTCAAGGCCCCATATGCAGAGAGTGTTCTAGGGGTCCTTAGTGTATTCCAGATGTTCATATGAAATACGGAAAGAACAACTGGATTAAGGTTGTTTTTCGAGATTTATGTTTGAACTTTTGACCATTGTTTTGCGAGCGATCATTGACGTCTCTTTCAAAAAGTCCCGTTGTAAGTACTGTACGTCATTAAAGCCATTAAAATACTCGAATGTTTTTAACAGTTGTCCCGTTTTTGCTTGAGAGAGATTAGGCCCACTTATTGTAGGCGACACTTGTATGGCTTGTTTCGCAGCTGAAGCATCAATTTCGTTGCTCTGCGTTGAATTCTGTTCATGTTATGGATATCTTTGCACAGACGCGGCGATCAGAATTGAACAGCAAAATCTAAGTGTGGGCACACTAGTGCCTTGTATATAAGAGTGATGATGTCCTTGAATTTGTATTCGAAGTTCCTGGTGATGAATCCCAGTACTCTGCTAGGTATTTTCACATCGTTTCAACTTGCTGACTATTTTATAGTTAGTTTGCAATAATTATTCCCAAGTGACGTTGTTGGATGACAGCTGCCATTGCCGTCTTGTTCATTTTCAATCTGTTTTAGGGGTTCTCCGGCCAAACGTGCATTACTGAACATTTGTCGTCATTAAAGTTCATCTGCCACGTTGTGCTCCACTCCATGAGGTGGTAAAGTCTTGTTGGAGCTCAGCTCTTTTCCTGGCAGGATGGCATAGTCGAATATTATCCGCAAATTTACTGATCTTACTACGGATATTAAGCGAAATTATCGATGTAACTTATGAACAAAAGTAGGTCAAGCACGCTACCCTTTGGAACCTCAGATGATACCGGCGTCTCTCTTTCAAGCTTAACTCGCTGCTGACGACCCGTAGCCATGCCCATATCCAGTGTAAACAGTCTCCCTCGATGTCATGGCTTCCAATTTTTTCGTTAACCGTTGATGGGGATTTCGTCAAATGCCTTTTTAAAGTCCAAATAAACAAGTAGGCTACTGCCTACACTAAAAAAAGAAACATCTAGTAATTATATTATTCTTCTTTAAGCAAACATCCATGTATATACATACACACACAATAGATCCTCACTTTATACTACACTTCACTATACTTTCACTCAAGAATAGTCGGGTTACTTTAGTTCCAGAGCACCTTGAATTCATTTTTTATCTTAAGTTTAACAAAGTCACTCCTCTATTTCCTGAATCAGTTTTCTATGAATAGATAGCTAAATACTTAAAAATTTGGGATTTACTATGATAGAAGATACTGTTAGTGTTTAAAGAAACAATTCACAGCATAGCTAATATATGTGGAATGCTAAATTCAAGATATTTTCTCAGAATATTATTGCATAACTTTTTTCCATACGGCATCATATAATGTCATCACTTATGCAGGCTGTGCAAGAGAGGGAAGATTGATCTCCCGACTTGTGTAAATTAAGGCCCCTGCAGTAATGAAATCTACCAGGGGACGGCAGAAATTGACCACCAATGAGAAGATAACAATTTTGAATAGCTTAAGTGAGGGAAAGAAAGCGGCTGATATTACTGAAAATTTCAAAATTATAGTATGCACAATAAGGCTTATTGAGAAAAATGAAGTTCGTATTAGGATATGTGCAAAGTAATATTTCAACAAATAAAGCTAACAAGAACGTAGGAAAGTCACGCCAATAATAGGTACATAAATTTGAACTTTGCCTCAATGACTAATTGTAATCGTAGAAAATTGTTCTTTAAGGTCAGATTAGTTCTAACCTGACATTTAGAGTGGCACCCAACTACATACAGCGTTGGGTTCAATCTATTGCGAACTCTTCACTCTTCAGCGCTATAAAGTGAGGGTCTCCTTTAATCCAAGAGAATTATAATGGTGAATATGAATAAACTGCAGTAATCACTACAAATAATTTAAGTTGTTTCATATTTTTATAAAATGACAGAAAGTTTCATAGTGAGTACTCTGAGCCTATTCTTAGCGCACGCTCCTGAATTATATGCACAGCACATATGACATTAAGGATACGAAATAACTCCCGTAAAAGCTTATAAAATGAACAACGGTTTTAATACAAATGACATATAGAGGTAAACCAGTTATATAATCTCAGTATCATTATAAATTGTCTAGTTTGCCTTATGAAAGTCACACGAAATGTTAAGTCTGTTTTAATATTTTATTCTAATTTTTAAGCAGACTGATAAGAAATTTAATGCTCTACCTCGTAGTAAAATTTGCCGATCTTATTATTACCTCCGCTAAGGAAGTTAGGATTTTGCCTTTGTCTCTTATTCTGTTGGTCTGCATGTCTATTAGCAACATTACTCAAATGATTCTGGACGGATGCTCATGATGTGCCCAGGGCTTGTTAGGAAAGTAACGCACAGGGAACAGATGATTAAATTTTAGCCATCATCCGTCAGTCTGCTTGTCTCTTCGTCTGTCTACCATTCTACCGTTTAGCAATGCGTTGGTTCACAGGGCTCTATACTTGCTGAGTGTAGATAATGTGTTGATATTTGATTGTGAATTTCAAAATACAACCAATGTAACAGTAACGACACACCCAAGTATTCTCATGCAGTGGGCACGAATCTTCCAAAGTTTGAGCAATAAAAGCACTGAGAATATCGCAGCAGATGCTTTGTTTCGTTTACGTCGGCCGTGCACGCCAGCATGCACACCATATTGAAAATCGCACAGTTTCGCTATTTGCTGGCAAGGTTAATACATAAAAATATGCAAGTTGTTTATCAAGAATACCAGACAACGGCGTTGGTTATAAAAGATGCACTGACAGCCATTGGGAATGTGCCAATAAATAACGTAGACACCAGAGAGCCATATTGACAGGATTACGAACTTCCCAACGCCCATGAAACTATGGGTGTACCGCTCAACAACACATCATATGAAACGCCAAGATATATTTGTTTTAACCTGCGATACTTAGCATTAACCTTTTCTGGCTTAACATAGAATGTGCAATTTGTCATGTAACACACCGAATTGTGCATACAGCAGCAGTACATACATGTATCATAATACATTGTACTACTGCAGAATGTGTATAATGTGGCAGGACATGTAACACGCTATACCTATAGAGTAGCAGGACGTATTATTGCGCAGTGTTTGTAACACACGGTATTACCGTGAGATGAGTAATACAGTTATAATTATGTTACGCACTGTACTGCCGTGGGATATGTAATGCAGCAGTACGTGTAACACTCTGGACTGCCGTGGGATGTGTAATGCAGCAGTACATGTAACACTCTGCACTGCCGCGGGATGTGTAATGCAGCAGTACATGTAACACTCTGGACTGCCGTAGGATGTGTAATGCAGCAGGCATGACCTTCCAGCCCTAGGCACCTGCACAGTCACACGCTGCCCGCAGCCACGCCTACCTGATCAATAACGAGTGTGCTCCTCACGAGGTGCTGCTGCTGCCAGTGCGCTCCTATATAGTGGGACTTGGATGCCGTCTGTACGGGTGAATGATTTCTGCATTGAGCCTGGAACGTGCATATTGAATAGTTGCGATATATTGTGCAAGAAACCTAAAAGCTGGGTGCTAAGTCCACTGCTAGCACTTTCTTCGTGCAGCCTCAGGCGTGCGTGCTGGAATATAAAAAATATAATATAAACCAACCTGGATGCTAGGTGCTATTTCTACTGCACAATGTTTTCGAACAAAAACCTAGAACTTATGTAATGGAATGATAAAGATATTTTATGTAAGCAGTCTAGAACTTGGGTACCATCGCTACTGCTGAACGTTTCTTACATGGAACCTGGAACGCGCACTGTGAAATATCTAAGGCATCTTTTGTCTACAGCCGGGAACTCAAGTATTCTATAGACTGATGAACGCTTGTACACAGAGCAGAGATCAAGCCTATTTTCTAAAGCGTTTTTTTTACAAGCAGACAGAAACTTATTGGCCTCTATAATGATTTCAACAAGCGGCCTGAAACATAAGTGTCATCGACTACGTTTTCTTCAAGTGGTCTGAAACTCGGGTGCCATCTACTACTTTTTCTATAAGCGTTCTAGGACCTGGATGCTTTCTATGCCATTTCTGCATGTGGCCCGGAACAAATGTACTTTTTACAATAGATCAATGTTAGATCATTCATATATATAGATGTAATTTTCACTGCTATATATGAAACTTTGCGTTAGTGCGAACAACCTGTTGCCAATAATGAAAATGGCTATGCTAACTATCAGCTTTTTCTACTTAAAAAACAGACTAACTACAGTGCTCGAGAATCATGAAAATATACTCTTAATACTGCCTGATATACATCGATTGTGTATATATTGTAGTATTTTCAAGCACTAGAGCCAGAGATGAATGTCATTCAGATCTGTTTCGCCCGCCTTCAGTAAAATAACTATCGACTGTAGCAATCGCAAGATCCTGACGGTCGGAATTATCTTCCCTAAACTGCTATCGCGTGCTCCAAGATACTGCTGACCATTCCTGGCCTCAGACTTTCCCGCAAATAATAGCAATTTAGGATCCATTAGCCACTTGTGAAAGGATAGATAAATAAATGGATAAATAAATAATATTATGTATATTTTACTGGACGCAGTTCCAAGCGCCGTAGCTAGTGTTACGCATCTTTAAATTATTACTTTGAAATTCGTATATATCACGAGCTAACAGAAGTATATTTTTCATTATACTGTATAGCACCTAAGTAAGCTACCACGTCTTCCCATATTTATGTCTATAATGATGAGAGTGACCATATAATAATGTGTAATGCTAACTATAAACTCGTCTCAGTATTATTCCAAAAGGCTCCATATACACAGATAAGTAACGTCCTCTTAATCTACTAAAAAGATTATTGATGACAGACTCATAGGCGTTCAAAAGTCTTATACCGCCATGGCTCCGGTAGCAATAATGAATTCAAAAGAGGTGTCCGTAACTTGAACCTCTGATGTATTTTTTTTTTTCATGTACACATACCGTAGTTCTTGTTGCATGCCAAGTCGAAGTATGCGAATTCGCTTGCATGCGACTGGACAATTGTGGCCACTGATTTTCCGTATGCTAGAAAAATTCCCTTTAATGCTGTTTGCGAGACGTGTGGGCCAACTCGAACCGAGTGCGACTGACTCTCAGACTCGTGATGCAACCCCTTTCCCGCGTGGAAGGGATGAATGAGAAGTGGAGAAAATACCTATGTTATCACTTTCAAGTTATTGCACTGTCATCTTGATCAAGAAAAGCAAAAGAAATTAAACACTATGTAAAAAGGTGCATTGGGACTAGTTTTTGACATAGTAAAAAGCTACCATTACTTAACTCCAGCTGAGTGCATGATTTCTAAAGCTATAGTTAATGCTATAGTACCGCCCACCAGATCATATTAGAAGCAAAGTTAATTATACATTGTCCACTAGAAAATAAGACACAGTGGGTAGGTTGCTTTGCTTGCTTGACCAGTTTGCTGGTCTTGCCGTACCTATCTGACGAATTTAGATAAGAGAAAATTCCTTTTCAGAATGACAAGGCGATCAGCTAAAATCTATTCAGCTTTCAAATTATGCGGCAAATATAGTTTCCTGGAATATGCACGGGTTAGTGCATTATGCGAACCCACTTCGCTTAATTTAAAAGCCTCCAGGTACTATTGAGATGAGAGGCTCGATCATTGATGGACGTTTCTTTTCCGTTATGCATAATCTATGTCGCTTATTTGTCTTTAATTGAATTTCATTGTGGTAGATATAACTTCTTGCTTAACAAACGTCAAATTATTTCTAACTCTTATTTATCCTAATGAGATTACTGCTTGTATCCAGGACATGACTTTAAGCGTGTAAATTAAATTAAATGCTTTGGATTAAAATGAAGATTCAATAATTTCATTTCTACTATTTAACAGATAAAATGTGGTTTGTTTTTACCTGGAACTAGGGATATTTCGCTCCCCACTTTTGACGACACGTCTGCCGTTCATTTAATATACATATATCAGATCAAATTCACATGTATAAAATATATTTTACGGCAAAATCCGTGCTACAAGCAAGGTTAAAAACGTTCATCTCAAATTCTTCTTCATCATATTGGACAGCTGGGTATTTTAGGGTATTGTAAATACTAATAGCTAAATCATTGCCACCCTGCGGTTCAGATTCAGAAGAAAAATACACACTGCTAATAATATAATAACAAATAATAAGTACTTTCGACCCTGCGGGCAGGATGCAACAAAAAATTAATGAATACGAATTGAGGCAATATGGTCCTCAAGCCTGTATTGCCTCCGTGATTGGGCCGCATGGTCTACTGAAAATGCCTACCCCTGGTGACACTAAGCTGCTGCTGCTAGAGCAGAAGGATTTGGAACCAATAGCAATCAGTAATTTTCTTCAAAGTTGTCAGTAGAAGGAAAAATTCACATACAATATTTCTAGACACTTGCCCAATCCAAAATCCTTAAGCCTTATAGTAGCAGCTATCGTCTATTTTATGAAAGACTAGTATATATTCTGGTTTGGGACTGTGAGGCGCTCCCACCCGCCGATGTTTAGCACGAGAAGCCCATTGTTGCGGCTTTAACCCTTAGAAATATTAGCAAAGTATCTACTGTATCTGTAGGCAGTAACGAGAAAAATAATCCAAGTACTGTTACTGTATATCTTATCACAGATAATTTTCATTCGAAAGTTAACTACCCTAAAACGTTCCTCAATCATAGACAAAAAATCTCTGCGGATATTAAAACCAACATTTAAGTTACTTTGCTGTTGCACAAACCCCTTTAATTCAAGTGATAATTTTCTCCACTGAAACCAAACAAAGGCAAACAACAAGTTTTTCTTATACGGAATTTAATTAGGCGCTCAAAATCTTACTAGAGTGCCCGTGCTGTCAAAAATGACAGCGAAGAAATTGAGACGACCCTGCTTCATTCAATATGCGTTTGTCGCTTACGTGCTTGTGAAAGATACGCAACAACAGCAGCCTCAAATTGTAATAAAAGATAAGTGCTTTCATTTTCACTTCAAGTAAAAAGCCCAATTATTTCTCACCATAGATCAATCACGTGCGGAAAAAATTTACTTTCGCCAGCAGCAAAGCTTCGGTGAATTTAAATGATTTACCAGCCGCGTATCCATGATATCGAGCAAGCCTTCAGTATATCGAAGATTTCTTGTTGAAGTGAAATCTGCTTCTCCAAAAACAAAACAGTAAGCTGAAAGAAAATTAATAATACCTGCTACTCGTGAAAAATCATTGCTTCGTCCGCCCTTCGTTGATGAGCTTCTGAATTTGTACGTGGTAAACTGAGAACAAACCTGCTTGGTTCATGTACGGAGAAAGTTCGAAGATAAGACTGCATGGCCGCCCTAAGAGAAGCTGTAATATCTCTATTTTTTCGATTCCAAGAAGTGTTTCAAGCAAGAAGTAGATTGAGGGAAAGGAATAAGGCTCCAACTTTCGCCGTCATCTGCAGCCTGGTCACCGATCTCTATGAAAACGCAACCTAATTACAAAATCTGTAACATGGCCTGTTTTTCGCCTATCTTTTTCTTTAAGAGTGTGACCCGAAACATACAAATATACAGTATAATATATAAACATATACACGACGGTGTTTATTAAATTGTAATAATGCTTTAGGGCCCTGGACCCGGATGTTTAAAACTTCGCCAAGTATGCGTAAAGTTGCGGCTCAATTTCAAACGTAAATGACTACGTTAACGTTTCTCTGCGTCAATCGTACGTTGAGATGTTCACAGTAGTTTTAAGTGAACGTAAAGGCTCCAGGAGTACATGCTGAAAAATTGCCGTGAGGCTCGCTCAGCCAATAGGAAAGCGCGTTTCACATGCAGGTAGAGCGCGCTATGTAAACACTGGAGCAACAGCTGATCGGTGTCCGTGTGTTCGTAGCTCATGTTGATACCAAGGAGCTTCAATGGGGCCTCCTTGGTTGATACACTTGTTTCAGCTCTATTTGTCCTACCTTGGGTTTTAATGCCATTAAATGGATAACTTGATTCCACCCAAAAATACTAAACAATTCAAACTTTAGTGATGAAGAACTATTGGCTACAATTTATTACAAGGGAAATAATCCCAGCTGCAGCAATTCACATTCTGATTTGATTGTGCCAGTTTTCAAGCTACATTACAACTTATAAAGTCGATGTCACACGCTAGTCAACAGAACGAGTATCGTCATCTTTTCGTCCGAATATGATAATGTGCCCTTTTAAATATAAATAGCACACACTTGCAACAATTCCCTCCAGATATAATAATATGTCCGAAAGTTTCTAACGGCATTTGCGGAGTAAACTGCTGAACTGACGGTAAACATTTATACACCATTTGTTGGCAAAATCAAAGCTGCGTTTAGAAGAGTTCAACATAACTTTTGGACGAAAAACTGACGATACTCGTTTTTTTGACTGGCGTGTGTCATCGTCATATAAGTATCATTCTTAAAGCTAATGCAAGGGACAAGATTTACCATTATATTCTGGATTAACACCAGTGGGCAGTCAGTTTTAACCCGATAGAAACTAATGAAGTAGCACGGTTCTGGATAATATGTGTTCTTGTTTCGCAGTTTTCATCTCATATATGATAAACAATCATAAAAATTCAGAGCTAAAAAAATGACATATTACAGTTGGAAATACGGTGCTCATTTTATACGGTATAAGCAGGAAGCAAAGAATGCAACGGGAGGACTCATTAGGACTGAAATAAAACATAGCTGTGACCGCACGTAGCAAATTTACATCACATCGACGAGTCGAAGTGTTTTAGGTGTGGGGCCTCAGACCTTCGTATATGGTTTTCTTGAACATATAATCGTATTTATTCGATTTATTTCATTCAGTCTCCCGCTTAAGACTGGCCCGCTAATTGAGCTGCAAAGTATCGAAAAATGTTGCCAAGTACAGAAAGTTCGGGCAATGGCTAAAGTAACTAAAGCATAATTTTCTATTGAAATGTGCCCGCTTAGCGAATTTTATTTATGTTTGATTCGAACTTCTGTACTGCGGGAAGCATTTGGCAACTATATGTTGCCAATCTATACTATAATAAGAGAGCTGTCTGTCAGTCCGTCCGTCCGTCCGCTGTCCGAAGCCTTATTTTCCCCTATCTAATACTGAAGAAAAAAATTCCGAGGAACCCAACTTTTTTGTTGCGGAGAGGGTATCTTGGATACGGGGAGGCACTTGGGCGCTTGCCTGCATGCCCGTGTTTGGACATGTTCATTTTCAACGGTGCTACGGGTGATGTCACTTAATTA
>LQNS02004412.1:6482685-6494419 GCA_001587735.2 Parhyale hawaiensis | reverse complement strand
CAATCAGCATCTTCAACTACAATAAATATCTGACCGTTAATGTGAGGGTGGAATATCGATTAATAGTAATGGAATGCTGAATTTGCGTTTAGTGACCTTGAATTGATCGTGGCTTCTGTTTTCGATGCCGTTGGAACAAGGAGGCGAATTTGTTTGTGATTTTGATCGTGATTCTTGTGTTTGTGATCGCTGAAAAGATCGTCGTGTAGACGCGGCTTAACTGTTACTGTGGTTTGTCTCGCGTACACAATTAGCTATAATGGTGCTTATATATGTTGGTGGGGTATAGATATATTCTGTGAAGAGTACTGTGAAGTGATAATGAAGTGTAAATAAGGCTTCAATCAAGAAAAAGAAGTTAAATTGAGTTGCCGAAAGGGAACAAATTCGGCGCTAGTGTTGTGAAAGTTTCCACCAACATGCACTGCAATTTTCTATAGCTAACTGCTACATTAATATATATTATCTTCATTTGTTTATACGCTAGAGATAAATTTTGCAATTTAAGAAGATTTTTCCAGTGAAATTAGTTAAAATATTCCTAGGCTGCTCAGCTATAGATTCATCGATGATGATGTCACTTTTTGGTGCTAATTTTTCGTGAGTCCTCCCGTTACGCTCTTTGCTTCACCGCGTTCGAATACTTCGTACTGTCCTTGCAAACACAACTGTGGGCCAACCAATAGTTTCGATAAAATGTTTACCGTCAAATGCGCTATCTTGGCAAGTATCAGTAGTGCAGCATCTTGTGTCTTTTCAATTTTTTAGTGAACGTTGTCTCAGAAAGCGGTGATTGTTTTTGTTGTTTGCGCAGGCACAGCAACACATTCGAAAGCTCTGCAGTGAAAACACAGGACGAAAGACTATCGTCTTCAGCCGGGCATAATATACCATTTACCGTGATTTACGTAACAGCTGTCTGTCTTGAGCATTAGCATTTATTACACCAAGTGCATTGATGAGAATTACTCTAATAAATAGCTAGTGAATGAGGTAATTGCCCAGTCTGTGCTTATAATTGTTTAAGTCTCTTTTTAGCTTATGCCACACGGTGATCATTTTCAGATGTGCGAAAAGGCATTGAGTGCAGCATTATCAACTATGAATATCCTGAAGCATTGAATTAGTTCATTCTGTCGTCTGTTGAAATACCTGCAGGCTGAGGGTTGTAGGTGCACCGAACACACTGCTATTATCATGAATACAACTCTAATAGAGCGAAAAGCTCAAAATTATACAATATTGTTGTCTTTATTATTTTATTGCTATTTTAGTTAAACACCGGTTAACTTAGTGGCATTTACTACTGCTCCGGCCAACCGTCAAATTAGGAGCATATTTAAGATTAAATCCAGCTAAGTGAACGTTCAAAATATTTTAAGCATTCGGTCACAACTTCTAAGGTGCACGTAAGTGGTGCTACGGCAACAGCTGTGCGCCACGTTCACGTAAAGATGTATTGAACACCCCGGTCCAGGACTCCTTTTAGCCTGTTATTTAAATAAATATTTATTGCTATGATAGTCGTTTACCATAAATTATCTTAACGCAATGGTTGAAAATATTGGATTATTTTTTCAACATCGATAAGTTATTAAAATGTTATTGCCAAAAAGTACAATATTTTGTCCTTATAAGAAAGGAAAGACTCGTCATTTTTTTTTCAATAGGAGAGATGATTGCATCAGTACTATAAATTTTACAGGACTCAGGTTACAGTATTCGTGTAATCAGCACGGCAAGTAGCCTCTACATCCACGTATGATCGCATGATAGATAAAATGACGCTTAAGGCCGTAGCTGGACTTGCTATTACACAACATAATTATCTACCTTCCGTACATGCCTCATTTTTGCATTTCCTGCTTGACGGTTCTCTGCTTTCTATACCTTCCATCATTTTGTGTTGCACTGCCATATAGTAATTTAATTTGGCTTCTCTAGCACTATTTTTGGCTGCATTAAGAGCTTATTTACTGTCATAGCTCCTGGGAAGCCAAAAATTCTATTAGGGTTCACACATCAGTATTTTGATTCCGTCAGAGTCCATCAATACTCAGGTCGTTTTGTTAAAGGTAAAGGGAACGTAACTTTGACTGCACACATCTCTGTGAAATCCACACGTTCTGGTTCGTGCGTCAGATATAGGCTAACTGGCCCCAAAGGAGTAAGTACAGCTGCAGTCGACGGCGAATCGCTAAGTACTATGCCGCTGAAACTCAAGGTTGAATGATCCGCCACCCTCTTCCCTAAGGTAAAAGTATATACCACAACGATAGCAATGAGCATCAAACAAATTTTTGAATTCAGCTCCCCGAGCACCATGAAAAAGACCACCTAGCCTGGGGATCGTTATCTGGACCCTCAGTACAACTGTGCAGCACGCAAGGTCTGCTGCTACCATATACACAATGATTGGAATGCCAATATATTTACTAAGATGTTTATTTTAATTCTTGTCAGCAGATCAGAAGCAAAATTTTAGATATCTCTTCCAATTTAAAGCGAGTTAAAAATTTTAAGAATCTGTTGTTTATGAGGATGCAGTAAAGCATTCGGGTGATCGACGGACTATGGTGGCGTCAAAAGACTATCGTGTGATTCCGGCTTAGGGATAAATGAAAATTTCGTTTTCCTAGTTTTTCTTGTTTTTTGCAATGCTAGCACGCAATGAAATTCTATGAAGGACTTCGGGCCAGATAGCGTTAACTGAATACTTACTTAGCAATAAAATGTCATAGGCAAATGTTTTACTTCATACTGGCAAAGGAAATCATTATCGTCAGAAAAAATACATACTGATAAAGTGGTAAGTTCAGTAATGGGATTCATGAACAGGCATTTTGAGTACAAATCCAGGGAAATAATCATTCATTTGTACAAAGCTCTAGTGCACGTGTATTTAGAACTTGCTGTTCAATTTTGGTTGCCACACAATTGCAACGATGTCGATAAAATGGAAAGAATCCAACGCAGGGCAACGAAATTTATGCCTCCAGTATGAAACATCAAACATGCTATACGAGTCTCGCCTGCAGTAAGTCAGACTCATCTCTGTCGAGCAAAGACGACTCAGGAGGCACTAATCTGTCGAGCAAAGACGACTCAGGAGGTACTAATGGAAACATTCCAGTACTTGAATGACTTCAACGACGCACCAACAACGAGACTTTTTGAAAGAGACGTTAATGATCTCCTGGAAAACAACGGCAAAATCCTCACATATAAATATCGAAGAACTATTCTAAGCCAGTAATTGTCCCCGTTTTTCATAGGGAACATTTTGAACAGATTCTCTTCTGAAGGTGCCGGGGCAAAGACTGTCAGTGCGTAAAAATATCATCTTAACCCGCCCACGGTCGGTGCTTCTCTAGATTTCACAGCAAAAGTAGGGTTCAAAGTACACCTCGCCGCACATTCATTAGAACAGGTAGAGATACCATTGATGGCTTATTGGAAGGCTTATTGCTGCGTTGCCACACCTGCAGATAGGGTGTTCTACTTAGATGACAGACTCTGAGTAGGGGTTAATAAATATTTGGAGCAGCACTTTCCACCGATACGAATAATTCTTCCAGGAGTCACAGACTCTTAACTGCCAAAACTCTAGAGGCCACCGTAATCCATTATCTTTCATACCCACTTAACCTACTGTATGTGTCCGACCTCAGTTAATCGTCTTTGCTCAATAAACCCCTGACTGAGTTCATTCTCTTCTTCTTCTTCTTCCCGCACATATCTAATTGATTTTGACATAATGGCAATAGCTAATGGAGGGCCGGACAGTGAGTCCCTGCTGCTCTTTAGGAATGGGCTTGTTGGGGCGTCTACTGCCAGCTATCTAATCTTGTTATGCAAAAACACTCCATATACATAGACTGATGTAATGTATTTTCTCCACTGAGAAGTTATTAAGTTCGTAGTATCATTTAATAGGAGCTTATTCAAGGAAAAAAAAAATCTTTACACTTTATTGGCAGGACACTAGAAATAGTGAGTTAGTATTTCGTTTGACCTACCAGACATAATAAAGAGAGAAGATGTTAGTGATGATGCATTTCCTCCACCCACTCATAGCAAACGTTCATCACCCAGCCAACCCTCAGCGAAGGTTGTGTGCTGCTGCAGTGAGGTTGATAGTGGGTCGCTCTTGCCGACGTGTTATTTTTTCTTTCCTATAAGTTTGAAGTCATATAACTTTACACGTACTGCACACAATGGGTCAAAAATGCTTCAAATGAAGGAGTAAACCCTTGCGTTCACTAAGATAAAGGGATGGGAGACTAAAACGTGAAGAGCATGGGTTTCTTTCCGGCACGCCGACTTTGAAGACCCAGGTCCTTCTGCACGCCATCGTGAATTATCATTGTTGCGACGTTCTGGAGGAGCTCAGTGTGTTTGTTTTTTTAGTTCAAAGACAGTTTAAGCAAGATTTGGGATAACCTCATGCTTTAGAAGCTTATTTGTTCTCAATATGTAGTTTTCTTAGGTGTGCCAGAGCCTGACCTCTTCTGTGGTACCTCCCTGTTGATAATTTTGACCCGACCGCTTCAGCTGATAGATTGTCTCTCTTGACATCTCCAGATCTTTGGTTACGGCAATCACAGAGTCTCTTTTTTCTAGCATAGTTAACGCAAGGGTTTATTCCTTCATTTGAAGCATTTTTGACCCATTGTGTGCAGTAGGTGTAAAGTTATATGACTTCAAACTTATAGGAAAGAAAAAAATAACACGTCGGCAAGAGCGACCCACTATCAACCTCACTGCAGCAGCACACAACCCTCGCTGAGGGTTGGCTGGGTGATGTGATAGAGTTTTGCTATGAGTGGGCGGAGGGGATACATCACCACTAACATCTTTTTGCTTTATTATGTCGGGTAGGTCAAACGAAAACTAACTCACATTTCTCGCCTCTTGCCAGTGAAGTGTAAAGATTTTTGCCGGCACTGTGGAGGCGCGTTCACGCTATGGCCTTTATAGTCCCTCGTGAGACCAATACTGCAGGCTTTCCCTGTCTGTTTAAATCACAAAAATACACATCTTCTTAGGTTTTAATTATTCACTTTATTTCTGAGATTATATTCCAAACATTGCTGACAGCACTTACTGGCGGCTGACGTTGCGACTAATGTCGACACGGCAACACTACATCATGCATTAGCAAGCACAACTTGATGTGAAGATGTACGGATTGCGCGTCGTTCTGATTCATAAAATCGGCAGCACAGATTACGACAGCAAGTGAGCTGCACATCCTCGCGTCAAGTTGTGCTTGTGAATGTATAGTATTGACCAAGCATAATAAATATTTTGCTAAACGTGTGCGGATCAAATGACTGTTGCACGACACGGTATTCTGTTTTTAAATGGCGCACCAGCCCTTCTGGTCCACTCTATCTTTTGTGTTTTACTCTGGAATTTATTTCAAACTTGCAAGCAAATGTAGAAAACAAATAAAAAACGCATAAGTTTACTCGAATAATATTAAACATAACCCATGTATTTGTGCATATAAACCATATCTAATTGTGGAAAAGTGTAGGAGCTAGGGCCACTGTAGTTTATTCACTGGCTTGCCGTACTATTGCAACTAGACCTCCATTTACAATATTCATAATAGCAATCGCTGAAACATTTGCTTGCTCAAACGACCGCAGGCAGTCCATCCGTGCTGCCGACTGCCTATCGACAACAGAGGCTCCGCAGTCACAAAAAGCTGAGGTTGCAAAAAACCTTTAGAGATTAGAGCCACGGTCTCCGATCCAATCTAAAGTGGGCGTGGCTTACGGGAATACATTAGGCACAATTTGAGAGACGACAGGAAATTGCGAATGTGCCAAAGCTAAAATGTATGAAACAATTTTATGGCTCAAATAAGGTACGTCGCCCGTAAAAACTAGTTCATTTATACCCACCCCTTAAGCGATGTCATTTTTCAACATTTTTTTCATTTTGGTACTAATAACTTACAAACACTTGACAATTGCAGGACGTAGACTTTCGAGTTAGTCCCCTAAAGTCCGGCACGCACTGACGCCAAAAGTTGCACCGCCACATAATTATACATCCGATTATATTGCCCCGGTTAATGGCAGACCTACTCTTACGTTGTTGAACCACATACAAATAATACAAAACCGCGAACAAGGCTCCGCCTTGAATAGTGCTACACCACTAAAATGAATATCTAAAATGCGAGAAGTTTCTTGCAGTTTGTGCGTAATGGATAGCGGCAATGATCAAGTTCTGAGAAAACATCCTACTTCTGAATTAGTTTAAAGTTGCAATGACGTATAGTTTTAGTGTGACGTTCAAACGCTGTAAGTTGCAGTTCACTGCAGCGTGACCGCCTACATTGGAAGTTGAGTGACTGGACAACTTTTTCGTTAGTGTGCACCCACCTTAACAAGTCAAGGAGTAGTGGTTTACATGATGAAAATGAGCCCTAGAAAGCCTTATAATTGGAAAGAGCTTAATGTTGTTTTTCCTTACAAAATCGTAGTGGAAGTGAAAACAAAAGAGAACAGGAAATTAACAAAGCCGAAGGAGGCACTATTACAGTAATAGCTTATTTTTTCTTTTACCGGTGCTGCAGTTTTTTTCTGGAACCATTGGGCCCAAAGGCAATCGCGCGCGTCTTTTTCCTATCTACCTGTCTTCCTTTTTTGGGAGGGCTGTTGCAAACGGCCCTTCGGCCCTTCTCTCTATTAGGGAAGTATTGCGGCCAAAGGCGCCTTTGCCTAATTTTCTCTTTATTTTCGGCCTCTTTTTCGAAACGTGGAATATATTACACGAGTGAGAAACATTACATAGCACTAGCTTAAAAAATCGGGACCTGAAGGAAACAGATGGAGTCATACAGTATATGCGCAAATGGCAGCGGTAACATACAAAACGGGAGAGTAGCATCACTTGCATGATGGTAACCAATGTGCCACGCAGTACAAAAAAAGAAAATTAAATAGAAATTTGCTTGCCATTAGCTTATGTAAATAAGGACACAGGCGTCTGAATAAAAGTGAGTCATATATGTATAAGTGGTAGGGGTGTAAACATCATCGGTAAAGTGGTATGATTCATGAGAGTGTGGAAAATGTTACGCAAGTATGAAAAGAGATATCTAACTGGAACTTTACATGCCACTAGCTTATGCAGAAAGAATTAAATTGGCACCTGAACGCAAGAGATCGAGTAAGTTTTTGTGCAAATGGCACTTGTAAAAGAACATCATGGAGAAAGTTAGTCATCTGCTAGGTGGGAAAGGTGTAGCTCAGGTACGAAATGAGATAACAGATAAAAGTAGCTAGCTATTTTCTCCCCAATATTGCAGGGCTGTAGCCAAACCTTGAGCCTGGGGAGTTAGAAAAATATTTCCCAGTCTGCCGACCACCCGGAGGGCTACTCGGCATTACGGGGAGGGGGAGGGAAAGGAGGGGGTCGTCTGCGATTCTTTTGCTTTGTACAGTCTGATCTTAGGTGTATTCTAGTGAAACTGCTGAAAAAAACTTGTTCCATTTTGTTTATTTTGTTGGAAAATTATGATATGCAATACACATTAACTGAGATCCTGAAAACTAATACTTTTTGAGTTAATGTTTTTGGACTAGCAAAACTTGCAGAGCATTGAGAAATATAGCCTAGAAAAATATAAATAAATTAGTAGCGGAACAAATCAAATATTTTCATTGATAAATAATTTGAATGTTTATTATAACCTGTTCCCCAACAGTTCTTACACATTATTCTTGAAAATTTGACAAATGTTAAATAAATCTTACATTTTATTAGATATTAAAGTGAAAGTTTCACAGAATGATAACCTAGTAATACATTTTATAAAACTAAGAAATAGAGGGGGTCACCCTTAACACCAAAATCGGCTGAAATCGCCGAAATCTGCCGAAATCTACCGACTCGGAAGCAAAAGGGAAACTGCTCAGCAACGGCAGAGCATAAGCTATAATCCAAATAAATAATAACCTTCACCCCAACACATTCACACCTCTAAGAGATGTGTTCACACCTCTAAGAGGTGTGTTCACACCTATAAGTTGACAGTGATATGTTAAGGTTTTAATTGAAGATTTACCAAGCAGATGATGTTGGTAAGGGTCCCTACCTGGACCTTTCGAGCGGAGCCCAGTTCGAGCGAGCAACCAAACGAGCGGGGACTATGCGAGCGATGGTTGCTGGCAGCGAAAGCATATATATATATATATTTCTTTTTAACTGAGGCACTATAGATCGATGTGATAATCGCTTAAAAACACTTCAAAGTTAACATAATCACTTCTTTGTTTCACTTCATTCAACAAGAACGCATTCTGTCTACATTTTTGAGCACTTATTTGTAGCTGCTTATTTTTTTCTCAAATTACGTTTTCATACGACGGGAATTCGGTTACTGGCAGACTTGGTTAAGATACGATATGGCACATGTCGTTAAAAACGGCACATGCGCGGCCATGAGAAAAAAAAAGGAATAAAAATATCATCAACAGAGACCATATCAAACGATTTTAATTTCGGCTATGAGCTCGGTTACTTTATGAGATAAGGTAACACAATAGATAGCTACTACACAGTTACTCAACTTTGTAGCTAATATGTAATGCGCACCAAATTTTGTGCCAATTCCATGAGCAAATGGGCGTACTACCCTTTATACTGATATGTCTCTGCCATATGCAGACGGTGTTACTAATAGCTTCAGTTTAGAAAATACCCAGTTAGATCTACATATATAAAAGTTTTAATTGTGTACTATTAGTCATTGTCTTCACAGCCGTACAGTGAGATGCTATGAATCTCTTGTTTAATTAGGTTTACTTGCTTTTTGCATTTTTTACCCAATTAAGCAACTTGAACTCGTTCCGCACTCTTGAAAAAATTTGGTTAGACGACACAACAAATCATTTACCCACTTACATGTATATTTTGCTGAGTTATCTTCAATCTTAAAGTTACTTCACCATTATTTTCTCAGGAATTGCATAGTCTATAGCTAATTGTCACTCCACCATTTACTGTATACAGTAGATTTTGTAGCTACTTGATTTTTCGCATTATGTCTGGTAGGGCAAACGAAATACTAACTCACATTTCTCGTGTCTTGCCATTGAAGTGTAAAGATTTTTTGCCGGCACTGTAGAGGCGGGTTCACGCTATTGTGTGATAAAAATTTTAAGCATGAGGAAAGCAAGATAACCCTTGTTTTATAAGTATTATCTTTAGCACACTAGAAAAAACAACTATGAAGAACTAGAGCACTCTGAGAGTGCATATCACTGCCAAGCAAGGCAGCGGTAACTAAAAATTCAAATTGGCTCTGAAACCTTGATTTTCTTTATAACAACACAAAAATCTGATCACTTGTGCCTTTTAATAAAGTTAACAGTGTCCATATTTTACTTGGAGATCCTTTCATATTTTTGGAGTTATTACGCTAACAAATATTTTAACAAGCATAAGTCAGACACATAAACGAACCTACTGATCATTACCAAAATTTAATCAATTAAGTTTTTTAACATTACTAACAATTCCTGAAAATGTCATAAAGACCCATCAATAGTTTTTTAAGGTATTGAGCTAACAAATATTTTAGCAAACATTTTTCAAACACACAAACGGACCTACTGATCATCACCAAAATTTAATCAATAAGGTCTTATAACATTACAAACAATTCTTGAAAATTTCGTAAAGATCCATGCGTGATTTCTTCACTTATTTCGCCAACAAACATAGAATGAAACACAGCAACAAACAAACGAACAAACAAACAGATCATCACAAAAGTTTGATCATTTACTCATAGACCGCATCAGTACTTGACTTTTAGGTCCAAAAGTAGTCTCTGACGCTGGCGGCCAAACGGTAATGAAAAACGGGATATCTCAAGAGCTATTACGAACATGACTAGACACGGTCATGCAGGCAAGCACCCAAGTGTATCCCCACCGTATCCAAGATACCTTCTCCTCAAGAGAAATGTTGGGTACCTTGGAATTTTTTCTTCAGTATTATATAGGGGGAAAAGAATAGCTTTTGAAAAAATCCCATTTTTCCGTTGCCGACTTCTTGGGAGCCAGCGTCAGACCTAAGAGTCAAGTACTGTTGCGGTCTATGATATACTCTCTGTAATAAACCCAACAACTCACGTAAATTTCATGAAAATCCATTAATTACTATTTAAGTTAGGGCACAAACAAAAAAAAAATAGACAGACAAACAAACAAACAAACGGATAGACAAACAAACAAACAAATAAAATCGGTCCATAACTTTTCGAGTCATCTTGATGAGAGACAGTCAAACAGACAGAAAGAATAACAGACAGACAGACAAAGCCGACGAAAACATAACCTCCTTGGCGGAGGTAATTAGTGTATAACTTCACATAAGGAATATATTTAAATTGAAAAGAATGAAAACTCAATAAACAAAAATCATAGATTTTTTTTCTTAACAACAAAAATTTTTAGCCGTATCAGCAATAGTTCTCGTTTAGCGTAGGAATGTAAAAAAATAAATATATTTCAGGTGAAAATCAGTACATTTCGGTCGATTTCGGTCGATTTCGATGTTTAGGTTGACCGCATATAGGCCCCCTGACTCTCAAGAACCATCTCGAACCGGTCGCGGAAGCGCCTACTGACGCGCTTGATGAAGGCGTCGTCCACGTGCCTCCAGCTCTTCTTGATGGCCTTCTTAAGACTCGATGTTGCTGTGTCTCTCGGCGTTGACTTCCCTGACCATTTGCGACCAGATGACGTAGTCCAGAGTCAGAGGGTTCAGGTCGGGCGAGGAGGGAGGCTACATGGAAGGTGGCAAGAACTTGATCCCCTCCGAGGTCAAGAATGCCTAGATTGATTAGCATATGTGGGAGGAGGTGCCATCTTGCTGGAAGTCATAGCTGTTATTATTACTAGTGCACCAAACACGACCCTTTTGATGAATAAGTCATAGAAATATATATTTGAAAACATTTCGGCTCAACAAAAGGTTTGATATGCACCAAGCGCAAGCCCTTTGTTGAGTAAGTCATAAAAATATATATTTGAAAACATCTCAGCTTGAAAAAAGGGTTGATAGTCTAGATGAGACGTAATTAAGTGACATCACCCGTAGCACCGTTGGAAATGAACATGTCCAAACAAGGCATGCAGGGAAGCGCCCAAGTGCCTCCCCGTATCCAAGATACCCTCTCCGGAACAAAAAAGTTGGGTACCTCGGAATTTTTTCTTCAGTATTAGATAGGGGAAAATAAGGCTTCGGACAGACGGACGGACGGAGCTCTCTTATTATAGTATAGATTATCATTATTGAACATCATTTCTCCACAGGCGGGAGGTGTTCTTGGATTATTATATTACAGCTTACATTAAAAATTGTGCGTACATTAATTTGCTAGAAATATTACAGCTATATATTCACAACCTAATCGACATGGCTCAGTGCCATCACATACCAAACGAGTTAACTGGACGGGCTCCGCAATATAGCTACCTAAGAATCACCCTCGCCCGAGAAGCAAAATAAGATGTAATTGTTTCTACTAATATTAACATTACTGCTTGTTCACTTAAAGTAAGGTACAGTAAATAGAAAATGCAGTAATTGCTTCCCGAGGAAAGATCTACACGGCTTAATACTATTTCACCTGATTGCCTAAATACTATTACATACAATTACATCCAATAGGTATGGCGGTACATACAGCATGACCTAC
>LQNS02004412.1:6463054-6482356 GCA_001587735.2 Parhyale hawaiensis | reverse complement strand
GGAACAGAAAGGGGGATAAATAGGTAGAGAACCTACGTAACTGAACAAAACTAATCATTTCAGCAGGAACTGCAGCCAGCTGCAACATCCCCCGCGGAGCAGGCACTCAGGACAGCCCTCGATCACACGAGGAAACAGTCCTAAGCCGTGCTGGTGTCAGGAGGTAATTCTTCCTTAGGCTGTAAAGGCACGATATGCTTTTTTAGCACGTTCTGGTATACCTCGACGTTGACTTTCTCGTACTTGGGGATCAAAATCATCGGACATTTCTTGCCATCGTGGCTACGATGCCGAGGACCATGATCTTCGCAATGTTCTTGAATACCGAGATGAACTTGATCTCAGGGTTTACCAAGCTAACGGGAAGGTCAGATATGTTTCTGTCGTTTTGTCTGTTGACCTCGGCGTTCGTGAGAAAGAGCGTCTCTTCTGAGAATATTCGGACCTTCTTTAAGTTGACCGAATTCTTTATCCAGTTCTTGAAGGCCCTCGTACGCTGCAACCTCCTATCAGCAGCAATACCAACAATCGTCACGTCTCTAATCTTCAAGCTCTTTGATGACAAGTCCTTCTTGATAACTCTCTGGCTGGTCTGGCGGCTAATTCCGAGGGACCCGGACACAGTCGATTTAGTGGTATTCGTGTTTTGTTCAGGGCTTTCTTAATGTTGGCCATCGTCCAAACTGACCTAGGCCTTCCACTTCTCGACTTAGCATCAAGACTATGGCCAGCTTTGATCAATTTCTTAACCTTCATGACGGTCGACTTGGACACCTGGAGGCTGGAGGTCCCTCACGATGTCGACGACCCTCTTGACAGCGTGCAGCAAGGAGCTGAGAGATGGCCATATTATTGGACTCATAACTTCGGTTGGCGGACACATTTAACGATCTGTTTACTGAAGCTTTTTTGCCGTGAGGACCTAATGGAATGTTTCGTCAAAGTTCCAACATTATTTGAAAAATTAAGTCAATTAGGGGCAATTAATGACAGGGTGAGAGAACTATTGGGCCACTATTTATCTATCCAGCTGCGTCGGACACCAAATTTCAGTAGTTGTCAGAAGTATTATTTCATCTGAACTTGCAGCAAACGTCCAAGCGATAATTTTTAACAGTGAGGACCAAATGGTGGTTACAGACACTTACCCTCCCCCCTCTTGGCTGCGTCCCGCACTCACTGACGGAGGGCTGAACGGGCGCGACACTGAACGAGAGCAACCTGAACGAGTGCGACTGGAATATGCGCGAATTGGAATAAGCGCCAGAGTGAATGGGCACGAAAACACCAGGGAGTAGAACGTTTGCGGGAAAATGGTTGCTTCGAGGAAAAGGCGCGACTAGGAAGAAGCGCGAAAGTCAATACTTACGAGGCTAAATATTTAAGTGCGAATGCTCACAATACTTTTGTTGCGGAGTAGAATAGGAGAAAGGCAGAAATAAGCGATTATTTCTTTCTGTGGGATGTATTTTTCAGTAATAATTTACAGTATTATCGTATTTCACAACCTACATTTGTACAGCTCTATGATATCAATACGATCACATCTAAGCCTTGTGAATCAGCTAGCGTATGAAGTTAATTTCGAGGCTAAGAAAAGGTCACATCAGTTAACATAGAGATAAAGATATAATAACGAAGAAAAGAAGACATATAAAAAATAGGCACAATGTATACAGCATCGGCAGGAAAATATACTTAAAACTTCATTAATCGACGTGTTTTGCACTTGGTAATTGACAAAATAGAGAAAAACAGTAAGACAGGCGGAATGTGTGCCACAGGGATGACTAAAATTTCTCCTATTCTAGTTCGCAACAAAAATTCTGTGAGCATTAGCGCTTATATATTTAACCTCCTACGTATTGACTTTCACGCTTATTCCATCTACTACTTTTACGATTCGCGTTTATTCCGAGTTGCGCCTATTCCATGAAGATACAATTTTTTCATAAGCGTTTCACTCTCCAGCAATTTCGCGCCTTTTCAGTTTCGCGCTTATTCCAATTCGCGCCTAGTCCAGTCGCGCTCGTTCAGGTTGCTCTTGTTCAGTGTCGCGCCCGATCAGCCCTCCCCACTGCGCAGGAGCAACCTGAACGAGCGCGACTGGAACAGGCGCGAATTGAATTTAGTGCGAAACTGAATGGGCGCGAAAACACTGAAGAGCGAAACGCTTGCGGGAAGATTGTTGCTTCATGGAGTAGGCGAGACTCGGAATAAGCGCGAATCGAAATAAGTGCCCCATATGGAACAAGCGCGAAACCGAATAGAAGGCTAAATATTGAATTAAGCTCGAATGCTTTCAGAATTTATGTTGTGAACTAGAATGGGAGAAAGAAAAAGAAAAAAAAAACAATTATTTCTCTCCGTAGGAAAGTAGGCCTATTCATACATTAATAATTTACAGTACTATCGTACTTTACAATTTGCATTTTGTACAACGCTCGATAAATTTTTACAAAAATCCAATATGGCGCCCAGCTAATTTCTTGTTATATATCGATAGTACTCTATATGAGAAGTGCAGTGATACCCATACATATTAGTCGGAAATGCATAGTTTTTGAGATATATGACTTTGAACTCCCCATTGTTTTTCTATGGGAGAAAATAGCCGGCGTCGTTATAAGCTTGCTAACTACCTCATAGTAACATTATTAAATTAGCATAACTCAATCTAACCCAACCCTACCTTAGGCCCCGTCCTGACTTCCGCCAAAATCCGTCCTCACTATGGCGATTTCGCCGATCGCTGCGAATATTCGTCCTCAAATCGCAGCTTTGAGCGTTTTCACGAGCGTCCAACTTGCTGGATATTTTCGCGCGATTTAGGCTGCGGCCAAGACAGGTTCACCTTGTAATCTATTGTTTCTCTCACGCAAAATGAATAAATTAGGCGTTCTATAAGATTTTCTTGCTTCTTTATAGATATATTCAAAGTTTTATGCATCTCTGAATTTTAATTCACTGCGAAATTGACGAGAAATAAGGAGCTTCACTGCATTAGTGACACTTGTATCGAAAATTGAGTTGACGGTAAACATTTTATCGACGTTTTGTTGTCACACAGTTGTGTTTAAAAGACAAAATAAAATGTCTGAACAATTTACACTAAGTATGGGGAACATAAATTGTCGAGGAACCCCACATAAAAATTTATTCACTTGACAACCTCTAAAACAATACTGAGTGGTAAAGAAAAGCATGAAAATGTCAACCCAAGCTCATTGGCAGTATGCGTATTGCTAAAGAACGTATAGAAGTAGTATTTGCATTTAGAATCACTGCTTATTCTTAGTTGTGTCCATACTAGAAGTAAAATAAGTTATTAATAGTGACAAAAAATACAGTTTCTTTGGACCAAGGTGAGTGGGCAACTGAGTTCTGCTGAACATCTACGCTTAATAAATTGTCAAGCGTCGCTGACCGCTACAATGCACCGTGCAGCAGTGTGGACACGGCTGCGGGATTTTTACTGCGTTCTACGAAATCGCACAAGAGTTTTTCACACTCATGAGCGGTAGTGTGGATGGAGCTTAACCTAACTCAACCCTACCTAACCTAACTTCACCCTATCTAACCTAACCCAACCTATCCTAACCCAGCCAATCCTAATAGAACCTAACCTAACTCAAACTAACCTAGCTTATCAAACCAACTTGAAGGTTAGGTTAGATTGGGTTAGGTTATTAGGTGAGGTTAGATTGGGTTAGGTTGCATTGGGTTGGGTTAGGTTAGGTTGGGTTAATAAGGTTCTTATGAGGTCGCTAGCAAGCCTCTAACGATGCCGGCTATTTTCTCCCATAAAAAAAAAAAACAATAGAAACTTCAAAGTCATATATCTCGAAAACTATACATTTCCCACCGATATCTATGGGTATCACTGCACTTCTCTAATAGACTACTATCAATATCTAATAGTGAATTAGCTGAGCGCAATATTGTTTTTTTTTTTTTTAAATTACCCAACGCTCTATGATAACAATAGGCTCACTCATAGACTCGGTGACTCAAGGCAAAAAAGAAAAATAGCGATGTTAAGAAACCATAGAAATAAAGATATAATAACGAAGAAATGAGACGACAAAATAAAAAAATACGTAGGATGTAAACAGCGGCATCTGAAAAATTTACTTAAAACTTATTAAGCGCACTTCTGCATAGGCGCAAATTGGAATAATACAGTATCGTGAGTATTCAGTTTCACGCTTATTCCACGGGGCGCTTGTTCAATTCGCGTTTATTCCGAGTTGCGCCTATTCCATGAAGCAACAGTTTCTGCGCAAGTGTTTCGCTCTTCAGTATTTTCGCGCTTATCCCAATTTGCGTCCATGCCAGTCCCGCTTGTTCAGGTTGCTCTCGTTCAGTGTCGCATCCGTTCAGTCGTCGCACGGCACTGTATTGAGCTAAGACCGTGCTGAGTCCCCTTATTCATATTGCTGCAATGTAACCAACACACATGTATCTCATAGCAACGTAAAGCCTCTCCACATCTTACTTTTCATCTCCCCACCGCAATTTCTGCGGCATCGTCACCTGTTGTCTGAAAAAACATGATAATTTGCAACGTTTCGATTATCCCGAGAACGTCGGCACGTTACTATAACAAAAAGATTTAAGGTGGGTTCATGCAATGGACAAAAGAATGAGTTTCCTCAGCCATTCGTCCGAAAGTTTTGTTGATCTCTGGAAAGCACATCTGCACGTCTAGCGAAGACATAACAAAACTAGAGCACTCTGAGAGCGCATACCTCCGCCAAGTGAGCCAACGGTAGCAAAAATTCAAATTGGTTCTGAAACCATAATTTTCTTAGCACAAACTCCAAAATCTAATCATTTGTGCCTTTTTATATTAATAACAGCTTGTTCAATTTTTTCGAAGATCCGTTCATAACTTTTTGAGTTATACTGTTAACGAACGTTATAACAAATATGAGTCAAACATACAAACGAACCAACCGATCTGCATCAAAATTTGATCATCTATGTCTTTTATTATTACTAACAACTCCTATAAATTTCATAAAGATCCATTCATTATTTTTTGAGTTATTGTGCTAACAAGCATAAAATTAAAAACAGTGACAAACGAACGAACGAGAAAACGGATCATTACCAAAATTTAGTAATCTACTCTTTGTTATATACCTAACAACTCATACTAATTTCATCAAAATCCATTCATAACTTTTTGAGTTATGGCATCGAGAAAAATGACGCAGACAAACAAACAAACAAACAAACAAACAAACAAACAAACAAACAAACAAACAAACAAACAAACAAACAAACGGATAGACATATCTTCACCAAAAGTTAATCATCTGTTCCTCTAACATACCTAACAATCCCTGTAAATTTCATCCAAATCGGTTCATAACTTTTTGAGTTATCCTGGTGACACAAAGAGACAGACAGACAAACACAACGAAAACATAACCTCCTTGGCGGAGGTAAATATTGACTATCCTCTCCATTGCTCAGCAGGGGTCACTGGTGAAGTTTTGGATATCTCTTTAAACTCGGTGTGAATTAGAGCTCACTGAACTTTGCTTTTTTGTATGGTTTAGGCAGATACAGCCTTTTCAGCCACGGAAGTATTTTCTTCATAGGATACACACCGAAACAAGAGATTTCGAAATTTTATAGCCTCTATCAGGTCTGACAGTGTATATCAATGTTACGACAGACGCCAAGAAACAAAAACTTTTCCTCTTAGTTCAAGGTCGCTGAATTCGGGAAATGATGCCAAAAGAGCTCTCCGAACGTTTGTCACATAAATGTAAGTTACAGTTACACTGAAACAGATGAAATTATTTAGGCCTAAGTACATATGATGTACCTCATGCATTTTTAAAATAAGGAGTCTAGTTGATGCAAACCGCAGTGCAGAGGGCCGCAAAAACCACCGCAGTTATAGGTTCACTTACAGTACCAAATACACGACATGTACGGCAATATGTCGTCATTCACGCGTTTTGTAACTGATCAGCTGCGCTACTTCATTTATCAAAGAGTATAAATTTTCTATTGCAGCATTCTGCTGTAAAATGAAAGTCAAGAGAATCTCGGAATTCCCGCTTCTGCAGAATGAGCTTGCTTGGGAAGAGGAATCAGTCCGTGGAAGGTGGAACCTCCCCCATGTTATTATTTTTTGAGTGAGACGACAATGACCGAAAATGGGCATATTGATGTTTGGGATGTAATTATCATTACAGCCAGCAACAGGCATCATACCTGCTATCTAGAACAAGGTGAGAATTCGCATTCACTTTCATAATGGCTGATTATTGTAGGCCTAGCCTAGTTACCAACTTACTGTATGGCGTATGCCGTATGGTACCTAAATTGTAACGCATGTTAAACCCTGCATCTACTTAATTAATTTAAGCAGGTCGCATAACATAGCCCACAAATCAAGATCTTTAGTGTTTGGGTAGCATATTGGGACTAGCAAACAAGGTAACTAGCCTAGATATTATATATCATAACCCATGGTAAGATTAGTGTACTGATTCATTTACTGTAGTAATGTAACGTTACCTAGCTTCCAGACTGCATGCAGAGTGAGTCAAAGAAGTTGCCAAGGTTGCGATTTTTCTTTAAAGTGTCGCCACATTCAGTGCAAAAAATAGCTTAATGTTGGGCAAACCGTCACCAGAAATATAAAGAAAAGTTAGAGAATAATGCAAATCCATCGCCAAGATCTTTAGAAGGTCACAGCATTGCTAGAATTGGTTCAAATCTATTGCCAAAGATCTTTAAATCTTTGCCATAGGCCCTACTTAGCAATCTGGCCTAGCTTTAGGTTAACTTCACGCTTCACCTTCACTCTGTAGTTAATATGGTGGCCATGCATTTGAAAATTACAATATCTGTCAGCCTAAGTTTCAGTCATGGTTATACAAACTTTGCTCTATTATTGGTTAGGCTAACTTTTCTAGAGTGTCTTTGCATTGTTTGCAAATTAGCTGCTTCTGGCAGTGCAATAAAAATAACTGCAGGCTCACGCTATCTCATAATATGCAAGAACTTTTTTATCTTTAAGGAATCCTGATGATATATTTTCTTTTTTTTTTGTAATATATCCCAAAAGTCTTGATGGTTCATGCTTCAAATTCTACTGCTTAGTTAGGCCACCATTTGTGATGATAGATTTATGAAAAATAGCCTAAATGATGAATAAAACTTACAGTTTCAGTCCACTTAGTCTGATAGAAAACTAAAAGGATTGTAGCCTAACCATCCCTGCAAATTGCAATGCATTCATGTTACGGTAAAGGGCCCAATGGAGACGCATTTTTTTGTAAAAAAAAAAAGCTGTGGCACGGTAAAGAGACGTAATAAGAAATGTCCAGTAGCTAAGTGCAAGAGAAAGCTAAGCTAATATCATGTCTCCTAAACACCCACCAAGAATGATGAATGCAGCTTTTCAAATGTTGATGTGATGACACCAAATATGATAGTTTTTTTTTACCATTTTTTTAGGAAAAGCTAAGAAATGACATCTACAATAATACAATTTTGTGTATGAATGCATGCACATACTAACCAGCTACTTTTTTATTTCAAGGGTCTTGTGGATGTCTGAATGAGGTTATCTCAGGTTTAGCATCTGGCCAAAACTGAAGCTTACTATTAATGTACATAGGGAAAAACCTAATGCGTCTCCTTTGGGCCACGCCAAATTGGGTGACCCAAAGGAGACGCACTTTTAAAAATGTGCACAGAGTTACCAAATAAGCATTAGGGAAAAATAGGAACTTCAACCTTATTCTCAAGAAAGTTATGGTCAAAAATACCTTACAGGAGGAAAGTGACAGTGGCAGGGCTGAGTGGCCCAAAAGAGACGCATGCGCAAAGGTAAAGTCAACTTGACCGTACCCCCAACTGGGAGATCTGCATGCACTGGTTTGTGCTGCAGACATAGACCTCAGGCCCAAGAGGAGTATATGGCTGCAGTTGCCCACAGATTGTCTAGAGCTATGGCGCCAGTGGCAGAAGACTCCATGCAACAATATCTGCGACCCCAACCCGTCCCATTGCTGCGGAAGGTCAGTAAACCCGCAGCAGTATGCAAACTGGGTGCTGACCGATCACATCAAGCTCTGCCAAGAAGATGCTCAGCTGGGAACGGGGTACGAACCAGCGGTCTTGAGAGTCAAAGTCAGACGCTTTAGTCTGCCGCTACTGCGGGTCAAAAGAGATGCACGTCACATTTATTGGCCCTGAAGTGATGCATGTCTTCTTAAAAAATTATGCCAATGCACCTGCATTTATGCTCATTATTCATTTTTTCAAATGAATTAGGTACCAAATAATATTCGAGTAGGTACCTATGCCCCAAACTAGCCATTAAACACCCACCAAGAATGATGAATGCAGCTTTTCAAATGTTAATGCGATGACACCAAATATGATAAGTTTTTTTTACCATTTGTTAGGAAAAGCTGAAAAATGACATCTACAATAATACAATTTTGTGTATGAATGCATGCACGTACTAACTAGCTACTACTAGATAGGTACTCTGAGGATATGGTCATTAATATAGGCTCATAGTATATGGTAGCTATGGTACCTAGTAGCTATTTGGAAAGTAAGGGTTGGAACCTGTTATGGAAATTCTTATATCTACCTAGATAAAGAAGGTAGGTAGCTATTTAATTTATTGATCAATTTAGTAACTAGCTACCTCCATTGTGAGTTTAATAAATTGAAGAGACATATAATGATTGTGCATTTTAGTACACTTTTGCAAGTTTCACTTTATTTCAGAATGTGCTGTACTTTCTGAGGGAGGTTTTCTGCCTCCTCATGGTGAACTGATTATTGTGGAGGATCCTCACCCTCATGGTGGAGGTTCCAGTGGAGTGGGCAGTGGTGGTGCTACCATCAATGCTGTGGTTACTGCTGCTGAGAGCCTTTCTGCTAAAAAAGGCCACTCTATGGTAAGTTGCTAAATTATCCATACTAGGGCTCCACTGTGCATAGGATAGGAATAGATCTACAAATCTCTGGTGATGCTGCTTTATGGTTTTTATGGCATGGAAGTGATCTTGCCAACATATACCTAGCTAGCCTATATACCAATGTGTTTCTCTCTCCGCTTGTAGGTATTTATTCTGATTTCTGAACATTGTAGCTGACTTTTTTATTTAAAATTGCAATGTTTGTGATTACGGTATTCTGTGTTAGAGATTTAGCTAGCTATCCTGGCATACTGTAGTCTAGCCCCAGCCTCAGATGTAACCAATTTAGCTAGTATGGTGTAATTGTTGATTTAAAGCAAATGCCACTGAATTGAAATCATGAATATATATAAAGAATACCTATATATATATAAGTTGATTATATCATTGGTTTCAAAATACCATGCAAATAAATATTGTCATCTCTCTGCTCCTGCTGCTTATGCTTTTTTCTAGATTGATGCTTCAGATCTGGAAACATCCCGTGTGCTGTTAGTTCATGCTGGTGGTGCAGTACACCGCAGGTGGCTGCTACACCCTGCTTATGTTGGTGCTCTCCTGAGGGACTCTGACCATGGTAGGTACCTACAATGTGGAGAGTAGTCCAAGGAGTAGAGATCACAGAATACAACTGCTGCCTGTGACAGATTTAAAACATCTGGATTGTAGCTACTAGGTATGTGACTTGGATCATAGATTTTGGTGATAATAGCTTTCCAACTTGGACTGTAGAGTAGGCATAGCCGATGGCTAAGCTAGATCTGGAGCATTTGGCCTTCAACTACAAAATAGCTTTGCCTAGTTGAGGCAAGCATAGCTACCATATGAGTATTGAGTACCACTAGCTATAGCTTGTGGTTACTCATCTTCAAATTAGGCTGTACAGCATTTGAGATTATAGCTAGGTATATCCAATAGCCATATCAGTCCAAGATTGCTAGGGTTTGACATTTACTTATGTAGCCTTCCAGAGCACCTAGTCGACAATTTTTTACCATTAGCAATTTACCAACAATAATTTTGTGTAAAGGCACCACATGTTTTACTGTGATGCTGATTGAAGCTTCTGTCAGATCAGTCCTCCTTTCTATTCATGTGCCTAATGTAGGTAGCTAGGTATTTATGATTGCAACACCAATTACTTAGACGATCAGTTTTAGAGTTTTGTTTCATCCATCTAGGTATCTAAATAATATGTGCAATATTGGAGATTTCACCAGCCTATGACTATTGCCAATTGCATTTGGTAATGGGTGCCGGTATAGTAGCTACTGGTTTCAGGTTTAATGTGTGTGGCTTTATGTTAGCTTATTAACTTATGCTCGTTGAACTGAAACTAGCTTAACCGTTCATCAACTAGCGTAATGTGTTGTGCCCTAGCCGAACGTAGCATCATATTAGGTTGGCCACGTACTCTACCAGGATCTGGCAGTATTTGTCGCCATAAATCCCCTGCTTTTACCCTTGCTAAAAGTTACCGCACTAATTTACATGTAGGGTAGACCTATATACAAAGGTAGCTACTTAAAACTAGAAGCTTGAAATCATACTATAGTTTTAGATCTTCCTATTCACGGTATCTGTGACTGACAGTTTATGTACGTACCTAGCTACTTATAGTAGCTATTATTAATAGATAGGTTTCTTGCTGACACAGCTATGGATGAAGCTGTTCCCTCCGCCATCAGGGAACAGTTACCTTGGCCAGTAACGCCTGTCCTTGCTGCTATGTGGACTGCTACGCAGGTCAGTGAATGACGTGATTGTTGCATTTAATCATTGGCGTTGAATATAATAGTTTGTGTGTAATGAGCTGTTGAAACTGCACGTCTTCGGTATCAACTGAGTTTCCTGTTTGTTCATTGGTGATTACAGTTGAACGAAATACTGCACTGGTTGTTTTCTATTGGCTAAAGCTGCAGATCGCTGTATTGTTTGTTTTCATTGTAGAGCATGCAAATGAATTCTCTTGATGCTTCTGTTGGAGCTATTTTATATCTAAATCGAGAATATTATGCAGTGAGATAACTTAATTCTTTTTGTAGTGTCTTCAGTAGTTACCTGATACCGGTATCTACCGTACAACTCAATCGATGCACGAGTGCTCAGATGACCGCTTCGTAAGTCGATGTTTATATAGCTAATGCTTTAGTCGTAAATGTTGCATATTTCCTTTCTTCTGACATAGGCTAGCTATCTGCTCTTATTTAGGGCATTAGTTTTTCCTGAAAATTGAATGTTATTTAAAATGTATCGACCTTCCCTCTCCATAGCTAGCCCAGAAGTGCGACAGAGGGCTGTGGATATCTTCAGTGGACAGCCTCCTCTTGTACCCTCGTGGATTTTCCTTTTCCCAGGTATGCAAGTGCTTTGCGTTTCCTGTATTCTATTTAATACGAGTCGCAAACAAATACAGTCCAGTGTAACTTTTCGTACCTACCACAGGGCTTGTGCAGCTGTTGGACATTTTATAATGTAGATATAAATAAATATATGCCACCTTGAATGAACTATGCCAACGATGTTCACTTGTTAATTAATTTAATGGAAGTTCGTGTGTTATTGACGGCAATTTTTTCTCCCTCAATAATGATACTTCAGTGACACGTTTTAGTAGCTACTAAAGAAGACGTGTTGACGCGCAAACTGTCGAGTACGAAACTGCGAGACTGTCTCTGGCCGTCTAGTGACGGAAATTTGCTCGAGTTAATAGCTAGTCCTTATATTTCTGTGGCTTTGATGCATTTCAGTTCAAATAATGGTAGATATCGTGAGTAAGATTCACCAGTGTATGCTGAAAATGGCGCTAGTACTGTACGTTTTCTGCTGTGCAGCACTGTGTGCAGCCCACTGATGGTGCAGTGCTCTGCACCGTCCCTGTTGCTGCAGCTCAGGCTGTGCAACACGGTGTGGTGCAAACGGATTCTTCAGCAATTGTGGAAAAATTAATTTACCAACCGAGCCTCCAACAGTGCCGTGAGTTTTGGTAGATGTACTTGAATCTGCGCATAGCTCATTCTGCAGGAACTAAATACCGTAGGTACTTAGTAAGCCTACTATGCTTATGGTAGGTAACGGCAAGATTTGCTTTTATGCATGTGAAGGGTTGTGGTGTTTTGGGCGGCTAGTTTAGTTATATGAAAATGTGAGCCTATCTTACTACTATTTGACCCATGATCTATGTGCTACTATAGCTCATTATGTTTTACTAGCGGCCCGGGCCGTCATTATAAATGAAGGTACAAAATTAGCACCTCAGGAAAACCCCCACTGTCTTCTGTGCTTATTACTGTTCAGAAGGCTTCTTTAATGAAAATTCAGACTTCCGACTAAAAAATTGGATAGATATTATGAGGCGTAGATAAGTGACATCTCCCGTAGCAACAATGAACATGTCCAGACACGATCATGCAGGCGAGCTCAGGTCCCTCAGCTGGAGCGCCCAAGTGCGACCCCCGTATCCAAGATACCATCTTCGGCACCTGAATTTTCTCCTATCTTATTCCCATACAGCGTGACAGGAATGATATAAATATAATTATAAATAAATAAATAAATAAAAACACGCTGTGAATTATTATATAGTACTGATAGATTCCTCAAATATGTGTAAAGCGCTGGGCACATCTGTACTTCAAGAGAACATGTCTGACAATTGAGAATTTTTTACTTTGGGCCTACTTAGATGATGAGTACGGTACCTACCTAAATCCATTGAGTCCCTCTTAAACATAGATTTACAACATCTTGGGGGGAAAACCTTTCTACTAACTGAATTCTCCTAACAAAATGGACTGCACATTCATTTAAACAAGTTTAAAAGTCGACTGAACATGTTTGTGATGCCGTGTGTCTCCACCGTATAAGTTGACCTCTGTTGTGAACATTTCACTATGGCAGCGTGCCTTTTTTCTGTGCTATTCTACAATCACCATGAAGAGGGTGAGTCAATCTAGGCGTGACTTATTGGAACTTCAGACAGGTGGGTTTTCGCTCCTTTAGATTAAATGTCACGAGTTAGCTAATCTTGAATCGATTGCCCTTGATACGACCAAAACCTCTATTCTGATGCATACCACAAAAAAAATGCCGTTTTTCAGAGACTCTCTGTGTGGGGAGCTGCGTCCCTGTGATCAGCGGCCAGCTGTACCTTTCACCAGGGACGTGCACCAAGCTGCTGGCCCTCCACACCCGCCACCCCTTCACCCACTGCACCTACCACGCCACTGACTCGGGCCTCCAGCCCTTCTCGGTGAGACTTGTGCCACTTTCCTATTGGGTCCGCCCAAAAAGCTCTTTATTTTTATAGAAAAAGTGAAACCAGTGAAATTGAAAGAGAACTTGCATGGTCTCAAATTGTTCTTGCTTTAGGTGCGTGTGAAAACAAATTGGTAGAATTGAGCTATTTATTTGTACTTGCAGTGAAGTGTTGACAAAATGTCTCAGGATATTTTTGGCCGTTCGTATATACTAGTTGACGAAAAATTTCAAAATATTTTTTGCCATTCTTATATACATGTGGACCCGTGTGTTAAAAAATTCACGCAATAATCGATATGTTTGTTCTCTTCTCTGACTTGTCGATTCCAATTTTACACGCTCACGCTTATTAACAGCTCTCATTTTCTTCTGTAATCTTTGCACTTCAGATCTTTCTTGTCACTGTGTCGCATAGGCGCTTGATATCTCTCCATTGGTAGCACGTCTTCGTTCTTGAAACTGAAGTAGTCTCGTTCTTCATTTACGTTCGCTATCCTCTTTCTCACTTAAACGTGCGTCTTTCAAAGTAAAATCTTAAGTAAAACACTACAATAAATTTCGAATGCAACTGACGTCAGCTTGTACGCAATGTGAGTGCACCGTATCCATGATACTGTCTTCCATACTTGAATATCTGCTTCATTGAAGTGCTTAAACTTTGGCCTGTGAAGCGAAATCTGCTCTCAGAGAAACATAGGAAGCTAGAAGAAATAATTATCTACTGCCCGTGAAATAATTGTCTTCTGCCCTTCGTGAGTGCTCTGTTGATCATCTGCCAAATTTATACGTTCGATCTGAAAGAAAACAGTAATAGAAGTGTTTCAAGCAAGAGGTGCATTCTGATAAAGGAAAAGGATCCAACTTTCGCCATCTGCAACCTGGTCATCGACTTTATTGAAAACGTAACTTAATTACAAAATCTGCAACCTAGCCTATTTTTTGCCTCTTTATTTCCTTAAGACCGGACTTGAATTAAATAAATAACTAAATAAATGCACCAAGCGTTTTATTGTATAAGGATGTCTCAATGCTCTAGAGTCGTTGAACGGATACTTAATACCTTCCGAGTCATTTTCAAATTATGTAGTGCTAACACGAGACGGGCAACAGTTACTGCCGCCAAGTAGGTTAGTTTTTACCTGCGTTTTTCTGTCTGTTAGCAACATGACTCAAAAACTTACTGACGTATCTTCTTAAAATGAACAAAAGTGTTACGAAGGTCTCAAGAATCAGATAATTAAATTTCGATATTGATCAGAGTACTTGATTGGCTTCAACGACGTGCCCACAATGGGACTCTTTGAAAGAGACCTTAATGATCGCTTGCGAAACAACGGTCAAAAACTCAAGCATAAAGCTCGAAAAACAACCTTAAGTCAGCAGTTCTTTCCCTATTTCATAGTCAGCATTTGGAATAGACTCCCTTCCGACGTTGTTGGTGCGGAGTCGACAACTCGTTTAAAAATTGTCTTGACATACACTGGGAGAGATATTCTCCACTGGTAAGAACTCCTCCTTCACGAGTCGCAAGCACTTATCGGCCAAAGCTTCCCAGGCCATCTTAAGCCATCTTAAGGTAGGTGGGAGGTTTAACATTTAGTCCCGCCGACACCCACAGCATATCACAACCAGTCCAATAACTGTCTGACTGGCACTGAGTTTTCTAAACAGACATTGCAGGGTGAGCATGGACTGACAAGTGGAGCTCCACTCTATGCTTACCGTATAACTAATTATAATTATCTTGTATAAGTATGGAAATGTTGCTGCAGGTGTCTCTGTATTTCGAGCTGGTGGCGTCCATGTGCGCAGGTGGGCGGGCAGTTGACGGGGCCGCGGCCGCTGCTGCCCAGCTCAGCTCCGAAAAGTACTCCACTGCACACTACGGAGCGCTAGGCACCGACTTGCGAGCTATGGCCAGGTATTTATTTTTGTTAGGGCTGCTCGAATGATATAAGTGAGGGGGAGTACGGGGGATCGAGAAATTGGCTCCTTGTGATTGTTAGGTACTTGCCCTTTGTCCTTGCGGCCACCTCATCAAAGATCTTAGATTTAAGTTGAAACTGATACTGCGCCTTTTTAATTGTTAATTGGTTTTCCTTCCATGAGTTCCTGGGCTCTTCAGGAAATTCAACATGATACTGGATAGCTAATCTGCAGTTCTGTTGCTATACTGTAGGTGAGAAAATCTACTGAGCTCTGTTTTCTTTACACGAATTTAACGTGCCTGACGCGTGTGCATTTTTTCAGGGAGTGCGCTCAGCGTACATTTTCCGGCTGCAGTCTTTCTACCCATCACTTAGAGACTGCCGTATTCTTCCACTGGCCTTCCATCGGGTCTCTGTGTGATGAACCTCTGCTTCTGTGTGCTGGAGTCGAGATCCCTGGAAAGTTGGCAACTCTGCCTGCAGACAGATCAATCAATTCTAACTTTGAATGGTCACCTGTCGCTGCTAGTTCTGTGAAAACAGATGAGATGCCAACAACTCCTGTACGCGTCGTGGTAGATTCCATAAAAAGTATTGAAGTTGATGTGTCTCTCGGTCCAGGAAGTGTAGTGCTTGGCCTACAGTTAGAAAACCCGGGCTCTGTTGACCTAAAATCTCGTCTTGTTTGGCAGCAGTGCTCTATCCGAACTGATCCTCCTGCAGAGCCTCGCCCTATTGTTGTATGTTTCGGTGTTTCAGATTCTTTACATGCAGAACATCCCAATGGCGGGATGTTTAACATGTCATGGGCGGAGCTGCAGGAAGTTTTAGGTGGCTCTCTTGAATCACTCTGGCCGGAGGGTGTTGCTAAGACGCCATTCAATGCTCAGATCTTTAGTCCCTGTGGAAGTGTTGAGGACCAGATAGCCAGAATAGTCTCCCTGCCGAATATTGAAGAACTGCGGAGTCGGCACGGCCCGCTGTATTCTCTTGCCGATGTGGCCAAGCTCTGCTGTCCTCTTGCTATGCGAAGGCTGAGGCATGTTGCTCTGAATGAGTCCATCCTGGCCCACATTGGGTCCATGCTGCCGTACGTTGGATCTTTTAACGTAAGCAGAGAACTGAAATACCTCGCCTTGACTGATAGAGCGGCGCTTGAGGACGTTTTTGTGGCTCTTCACCAACTCGTCTTCAATTTCATTGATGAAGGAAGCACCTCTGCGAGAGGCTGGCAGTGGCGTGCCGGTACCAACGCCACCCGCCTGTTGGCTGTCGCTGCCGACGTGCTGGCTGCGCTTGCCGGCTGGCGGGGAAACATCAGGGCGGGCCCGGCCGCCAACGCCCTTTTCGATGGCGCTTTTAAACACCTGCAGAAAGAGAGCCTCTCTGCTGGTGTAGCTGCTCTGCAAACAGCTTGCTATGAACTCTGCAACCCTTCTTCAGAATCTTTAGCATCTGCTGCCCCTGCTCCTTTGCTGAGGGCGTCGCGTCACTACCAGAGAGCTGTTGAGCTGCTCATAGCGAGACAGGTGCTGGAGAGTGTGGTGGTGGAGCAGTCCCTGCTGGGGGGCAACCGAACAGCAGCTGGTGTGTGGGTAGAGGGCAGCTGCCCCGCGCGTCTGGACCTCGCTGGAGGCTGGACGGACACTCCTCCAGTCTGTTACGAGCTCGGAGGCGCTGTGCTCAACATTGCCATCGCTGTCAATGGAGAAAAGCCAGTAGCCGTCCGAGGCCGGTGGAATAACAGAGGTGAGTGCGGCGAATCTTGCCCCGTCGATTGCAGTGGCGCCCATCGTGGTATTATCTGTCTCTTGAAAAGCGGAACCGACAAGTATGATGCCGGGCAACAAACCATGATCCTCCAGTGGACAAAGTTGCAGGATCTATCTGATTACCACAACCCGCTGAGTCCTGGAGCTCTCATCAAGTCTGCCCTGATCCACTGCGGTATTGTGGACCTGGCGTCCAGCGATGCTTTGGAGGATCAATTGTCCCGGTTTGGAGGGTGGCTGGAGCTGCAGATCTCCTCTCGATTGCCTCCTGGTTCCGGCCTCGGCGGCAGCAGTCTCATCGGTGGTGCCCTTCTCGCTGTTCTGGCATTCCTTATGGGCAACACCACCGTGACATCCTCTGCTCTCATGCACGACACACTTGCTCTGGAACAGCGCATGACAACCGGCGGTGGCTGGCAGGACCAGGTCGGGGGCCTCTATGGTGGAGCAAAGCTGGGCATCAGCTACGGTAGACTGCCTGTACAGGTTGACGCATTTGCCGTACCTTTGTCCGAACCGCTGCTGCAGCATCTCAATTCCAGGCTGCTGCTTCTCTACACAGGTTTGCCTCGGCTTGCTAAGAATATTCTCCAGAACGTTGTCAGGTCCTGGTACACTGGAGACAATGTTCTCCATTCCACGTTTGACGACCTACTGGAGGGCGCCCTCACCGCCGCGGCTGCTATGGCCAAAGAGCGCGTGGATGATTTAGCCCGTTGCATTTCTCATTATTGGCAGCTCAAGAAAACAGTGGCCGCTGGTTCTGAACCTCCCAGAATAGCCGAGTTATTCTCCGCCGTGGCACCTTATATCTCAGGGGCATCCCTGGCAGGCGCCGGAGGCGGTGGCTACTTCTATGGCATCGCTCGAAATTCTTCTGACTCCATTGCTGAAAATCGGCGAGGTTTTGCCAAGATTTGCTCGAAATTTGGTATGGAGGCCGACCGGGTAGAGGTGGCCACCTCCGGCCTCTCAGTGAACATTGGTGGCAATATCGTCCTGGAACTTCGTGAGCCGTCTCAAGTTCTGGATGACGCTCAGCTGGATGTTGTTAGGTCGACGTTCCAGAAACTCTGGGACGTTTCAAAGAAGCCTCCTGCTGCTGCTACCACCCCGGACGCTGAGTAAGAGAACTGTAGCCTGAATCAGAATACGAAAAGTACTTTGCTTTTCTTGGCAATGTAGTGTATTGCCAACTGTACACAATCGGAAAATTAGCCTTTAGGCGAATATGTGATACTATCTGATACCGCTCCTGAATAATTGTCTTTGAATTTCTGAAAGGGTATCATTATTGCCAATTACATCGACCATTTCGTGCCTGCTGTACAAATTGGTGAACGTTGCCACCAGGGTTGGAAAAAACCCAGGGTTAAAAAAAAAACTACTGGGTAGTGGATTTTTTTTGTTTTATTTTTTTTAGGCTTTTTTGGGCGGGTTTATTGAGGAAACGTTTCCAATGCTGACAATAAGGATTTTTCATTGTTCTGCACCGATTTAAATGTTTTGAAAGAGCTCATTTCTCCAACAACTTATTGATAATCAAATGCTGGTAACAATTTATGATATAAAATATTAGTAGGCTATTTCAAATGGGGACAGTTGTATTGGCGAGTGGCGACAGTGTGTGGCTTCTTAGTGTACCCTATGACAGCGCCCAGCGCAAGCACTGTCTGGCCGGAGTTCAGTGCCTCTCAGACTTTTGTCTTAGAGGCTGTGCTTTGCTACGGGATGATGGAGGTGTCCACGAGGATACCGCTGTTACTCGCCGTAATTGCTTTGAAACTCACGAAGCAGTCGAAGTATGATAATGTTAATCAGAAGGCAGGGAATCGTCCGGCGAAACATCTCCAGTGTCGGCCATGCTTTTTGTATGAACCGTGCTGTGATAGCAAAATAGTATTACCACGGCAGCTGCTCCATTTGAAGTACAAGTTTAGATACTACCGTAGCAATCGAGACAAGTTGTTGCACAAACGAGTATTGAGTGATATTTTAACATATAGCTAATTGAGGAAATATTGTCACGTTTATCTGAAGAAGTCAATAGGAAAGGGCCGAGCTTTCGTGAGTCTCGTCCAACTCTTATCTTCAAGGTCATGTGCTTCATTTTCATCATCGAGCTCTAGTCGTTTAAAGAAAAACTTTCGTTCGGCCAGCCATGTCCACCATTTATTCGTTTAGGGAAGCAACTACTCAGAACATTGCAGTTATACGACAATTAGGCTATTATGTATTTCACCGGCAGTGTACCCCTGTTTTTCGTTAATAACTTTAAAACAAAATACCGGATGACGGTGAATTTTTGAGACAAAGATATTGACACCTGTACCTAATTTATGGCCCACATAACATATTGCTATATGTGTT
>LQNS02004412.1:6442572-6461455 GCA_001587735.2 Parhyale hawaiensis | reverse complement strand
TATAGCAATATGCTATGTGGGCCATAAATTAGGTAGGAGTGTAATAGGCTTTGTGTTTAAATACCACAGTGAACCGACAATTTGTTTAAGAATTATTATCGAAAAACAGTGCAACACGGCCAGTGAAAACCATAGTAGGTAACTAGCTACCTACTCTATTCGCATTCAGTCTATTCAGAATACTGCAGTTATAAGTTAATGACTCTTAATGAACCGAATTATTTACTAGTGATGGGGTGAATATCCGCATCCGGGAACATCCGCAGATGCTAAGTTGGTAACATCCGCAATCGCTTCCGCGGATGTCAAAACTGTAAAATCCACTAAAGATCCGCAGCAAAAGAGGGGCGGAGGTGCAGGTTTATCACTGTACGCTAAACTCCTCCATAGTGCTGCAAACTGCAAATTCTCATTTTGATTGAAATGTTTGCGATCGCTGTCCCTGTCAACAAAGCCCCATCTAAGTTTTCTTCCCATGAGTTGTACACACTTCCGTCGTGAGGGTGTGTGTGTGTGTGTGTTTGTGGTGCTGCGAATATCCGCTGAGCGTCTGCACCTCTTTGAACATCAGCATCTGCGGATGTCGAGATGGTAACATCCGCAATTGCGTCCGCATCTGCGGATTGTCAGAACGCTTAAAGATCCGCATCAGCGGATATCCAAAAAAATGGCATGCGACCCATCACTATTATTCACCATACTGCTGTTAGCATGCAGTATATAATTACTCTGAATGTATGCGGTAATTCAGAATGCTGTTGTTAACATAAGATAATGATCCAGTATGAATCCAGTTATTGAAAATAGCGGTACTGCCGTTACCAGTCCAGTCTAAGCTTTTTAGGTAGAATGTGCTGAATAATTAACTTCTGAAAAAGTAGCAATTTATGCGAAGTGAAACGCAGTGGGTGGTGCAAAAGACCCCATTGTTAAATAGGAGACGAACTCACTAATAAGAAGCAGTCATCCTGGCAACTCTAACGTTAATCCTGTTCCATGAATTAATAATAAATTTTTCCTTCATTACCATTCCGGTTGCGTGTAAAGTCGTCATGCCTTTCGTGCGAGTGATTTTTATCAACCTTTATGTGATATTGCCTATTTATCTTGTTCTTGTTACACAGGCTTGGCCGAAAATTAACGGAGTTTCAGTATGAAAATGAAAGCGCTCAGAAATGTGTCGTCGTCGCGCTTCGTGGTCTCATTAACGCGGCAATTGCCCGATGATGGCGATTGTAAAATAAGAACATTTTTATTTAGCTAGCTCTATTTATTGGTAGCCCTACCTGGAATATGTTTGTCAACAAAGATTGCGCAAAATGTTTCGCCAACCCGATGGGTTCAACAATTCCTTAATTATATAATAATGATAATATTATTTATATTCATACGAACTGTCTTGCAAGGCCAATATGTTGCACTGTGTTTTGTGGAGGAAGAGTGTTGTTTGCTGTTTGAGTTTTGTATGTTTGTGCACGGAAGTGAAAAGCAGAGTTGTGAACTCGGATGGCATAATTCGACTCCGACTCGGCAACCCTTTTTAAAAGATCTGTCCAAGTCGTTCACTTTGAGGGAAATCATCTAATCCGCTTAGCTCAAACTTGTCTGGAACGTTAATCTTTAGACTTTCAATCTTCAACAATCTTTCGTTAGTGTGGGCAGTTTCAGATGTAAATCGTCAACCGATTACGTCGCAGACTCATTTCTGTGGAGTCCGAGATCAAAGTTGTAGCTGTCTAGCGTCAGGGGCTTGCGATAATAGCAGAAACTCGGTCCAAAGTGGCGAATCGGACGCTCGGGAATTAACCTCGGAGAAGTTCGAGCTATTGGATTGTATTCTGTATATTATATTGTTAACTAACTATAAAGGATTGGTTTGATTTTATAGCATATTTAATTACTGTGCAGTCATGGTTTATATATGCCAGTGATTATTATCGTTTTTATACTTAACCGTTTCATGTTGCCCTGCATACATACATGTTTTTATATTTTAATACTCCATTGTTGGTACTGTTTCATTGCTTGTTTGTTGGGAATGAAGATATATATATTTCATGCGTTCGTCTTTCTTTACCCAATACATCGCTCTTCGCTAAACTCGTGCAAATGTAATGGTCCTGTCACACTAGGCACGACGATTTAGCCGGCGCATGCCTGACGTAAAAATTGCGTTGACATACGTCAAACTTTCCATTTTTGGGCGTGTAACTAGCGTGATCATAACGAGTTGAACGTAAACAGGACGTATTAGTTACGTACACAGAGCGATTATATAAGTTAAAGACAACTTACATGTAACGTATTTGGGCGTGTTACCGGCGTTAACGACGTAGGGCAAACCTATGTCCAACGCGTCTAGCGTATGAATAACGCAACACAGCGATTGGCCGATGGACACGTAACGTTCCCTATAAAGCATGACGTACTCTATAAAACTACTGATTTACGCGCGACGATTCAAAGCAGTATCTGTCTTATTTTTGTAGTAGGAGCATCCGCATCATATTCTTCTCAGTCATACTTCCGAAAGTTATCAAGGAATGGCTCGGAGGACGCATGAAAATACCATCACCCGTCCAGCCAGCCAACCCCTCTCTTCCAAATAACTCTGGGGATGACGATGCCTCGTCAGTAGCCTCCAACTCCTCTCAGCAAACCAAGAAGATGAAAAGAGCAAAGAAGTCTCAATTTTGTCTACGTGACAACCCAATTTTGACGTATTACGACTTGTGAGGAACTTACACATAACGTTTTCCCTGCCATAATATAGATTAGATAGGCGGCAGTAGACAAACCAACAGGCCCATTCTCAAAGTGACACCGAAACTTACGCCCCGGCCCTCTATGAGGTATTGCCATTCAGTAAGTGGGGCATCACGCACCCAAAAGTCCCAAGTGCCTTCTTCGCAGGGGATGAAGCATCTGGCCGCAGTTCCTGCTGAGAAGGATAATTTTGTAGAGATAGGTAGGTTCTCTATATTTCCCTTTCTGTTCCGCGAGGTGGGCCGCCGAATGGTGATAAGCGACCCATCCCATGGGACTCCTATCTGCTCCCGTGTGGGGGGCCACGGAAGGGAGCCCCCACACGAGTGTTCGCATTCTTCTGTCTTCTTCTCATTTCGTTTTTCGTCTCCTTCTCTGCGAAGCACGACTGAGCGATTTCGTTCGACCGAGCCGTGTGGAGTTGGAAATGCTCGCGTCTTATTTCCTGCCAGACATGGTGCACCTGGCCAGGATTGTTCTTAGAACTCATTTGACTTCGACTTAACTTCTAAACTAAATCATACAAAATTGGATCGCTGTTATATAGTATTCGTATCTAATACGGCGGGAAAACCCACAATATAATAATAATAATTACACATAACGTGACTGAAACGGCCTCAACGATCGCAGAACTTATTTCCCACGCACACGGAACGTATGTATCATACGTTGACATCCGTCGACAAATTTTGAACATGTTGAAAATTTTGGACATGGTCAACGTATGTCGGCGCGTTGCAGCGCGCTCTTAGCGTTAAAAAACTTACCCATAACTTGTGGATTCAACGTCAAATCGCAGCTCTGTGCGTATTCGCGGGCGTCCATTTTGTTAGATATTTCCGCACGATTTAGGCTGCAAACAACGCAGGTTCATTCGCAAAACGAATAAATTAGGCGTTTCTTGAGGCTTCATTGTTTCTTACTAGACAATTTAAAAGCTTTCAAGCCTCTTTGATTTCTATTTCACAGCAAATTTGACGAGAAATATGAACCTCACCACTGTAGTGACACTTGTGGAAAATACTGAGTTGACGGTATTCACGGTAAACATTTTATTGCCGTTTTGTCTTGTTGACACAGTTGTGTTTATGTTCGTAGATGAAATAAAAGTTCGAACCCTTTGCACTACCTTTGAGGGAACAGAAAATTATCGAGTTTCCTTTACTTGTCAATCATTTTTGGAGTTGCTCTCCATGCAAGTCGTTTAATTTGATTGAATGTATGCCGTGCCTTAGAGAGCACGACCGCGTGGTCAAGAAAAGTATGAAAATGTTGACCTTTGTTTTCTTGGCAGTACCGTGCATTGCTTTAGCACGCTATAAGTAGTATATGTATTTACAGTGATTGTTTATTCCTAGTTGTATCGATACTAGAAGTAAAATAAGTTATTACTAGAGACAAAAACTGCAGCTTCTTTGGACCAAGAAGCATAATCAACGAAGTTCTGCGGAACATGTGCGAGGTATAGTCTGGACGGGACTTTGTATGGCGAATGAGCAGCTTCCCGTCGCTAGTGTGACACCTACAGTCGTTCCGATACACAACAAGGATTTCTGAGTGAGTTGCACGTTGCTCGTACGAACGCCTAGTGTGACCCCTGCATAATATGCTGATATGCAATGGTTCCGGAAATTGAGTTACCTTTACACTACCGAATCAAATAGACTGCACATAGCTCTATATCTTAGTTCTTGGTTTGTACCTAAGCTCTGCGCACCCATTTATAGGTGTAGTCTCTTATAAATTTTAGTATAATGAATAAACTTCAGTTTTATTAGATTTATTCCCGTATGGTCACAGAACTATTTGGTATGCTCCGGGCCGTGTGCGTAGCACATTCCTATCTATTAACCAGGAATAACTCTAATAAAATTGAAGTTTATTTATTATACTAAAATTTACAAGAGACTTAGAACTATAACTGGGTGCACAGAGCTTACAAGCCAAAACTAAGAACAATGTACAATCTGTCAATTATTTTCATAAAAACTTAACGTTTCGGGAAGTTAAATTCCCATCTTCAGAAATTCAAAAATTGTAACCTAGACAGGATGACTAAAACGAATATTTTATTGTGCATAAACTAAGTCTGGACAAGTGCTGTGATGGAGGGGACCTAAAAGGCAAATAACTACAGTGCGCAACGAGGGTCTTTATATAAGAGTCGGACGGTATGGGAAGCGGGCAAGTGCAGTCGGAGGCAAAAGCGTCAGTCATGGATCGTGACGAGTGGTATGGCTGAAGTAATTATGTCGAGGCTAGGTTTTGTTTTATGGATATATAGTGATTCTAGAGTTGTGAGTTCTATTGGATTAGAATAAGCTATGAGAAAGAAGTCTTAACTGCTAATTGAAAAGTTGTTTTGCTCTGCATGAAGACGGGGAGCTGAATGTGCAGGTTTTGCTAGTGGTAAACCTGTTCTGCTTGATATACCTAAATGTTGATCAACATGAGTTTTGAAATGCTGTCCAGTGCTGCCGTAGTACAGAGCTGAGCAGCTAGTGCAAGAAAAAACGTTAACAACACTGAACCGAAGGTTTGTGCGGAGTTTATCTTTGAATTTAAAATAGGATCCTAACGTAAATGTATTTTTGTAAGAGAACCTGAAGTTTATGTGCGGGTAGGCCTCGAAGAGAAAAGCTTTCAGGGAATTGACTCTATCGATAGTGGTTTTGCTGTAGTATGGGAAGGAATGGAAAAAAGACTTATTTACAGTCTAATTTACAGTCTATGTCATTCGGTAGTGTATAGGTAACTCATTGCCGGAACCATTGCATATCAGCGTATTACAAAGACAGATATTGCATGCCGGCAATTTTTCCAGATTTATCAATTAGTTATATCTTTATAGAAGACTTGCATGAATTGCAGTCTACGAATTGGACTTGAGTTCGTTGAAACTTTCCTGTAACCGAGAGAAAAAGAATCTAAGTAAATGATCTGACTGCAGGGCTATTATGTTAATTCTAGTAAACTTTCTATAATTTCGAACCAATAATCACCGTTTCTAATTTAAACGTCGTATGTTTTGTTGTGTCGTCCATAAGCTGCGCTACATTTACCTGGGTCGGTGACAGCCAGAAACAGAATGGTTCCTGCTACGCTGCCACATTTATTCCGGTCCGTAAAAAATGAATAAACGCATAATAATGACATAACATTTACCGTTGCAATAATATAATCTGTGAATAGCAACTTCATTAACTAACGGAAAGTTTGCATTTTAAATAAACTTTCAGCAAAAGTATGTCGCCGATACATTGCTAGATTGTCAGAGTACAAACACAACCATGCAACTGCCTAAAAGACGGATACAAGATATCATTATAACCTAACACTCAACATTTTTCAGGAAGGACAGACATTATATTTTAGCTGTTAATACACTACAACGAAGCATTTTAATCAATTAAAAATTTCCCGACGAAGCACTTTTACTAAATTAAAAATTTCACGACGAAGCATGTCAATAAATCTTTTGCACTGCATAAATTAAACTGCTTCAACAGTCACATTTTAAACTTTGTTCAAATACAAGTGCTGCACTTATAGGTATCAGTGTTAAGTATTCGGTCCTCTGCATACGAAAGCTGAAGTGTAGCACTCAAGCAATAGTGGAACTTTACAAGTGTTTTGTGCGGTCCTTCAATTTAACATGCGGTTTGAAGTATGGTTAGGCTAAGTGCTACTTATTAGTGTTTAGTGTTGATTTAACATACGACCCATTGTCATGCTAAGAGTTATTTGGAAGAGAGGGGTTTGCTGGCTGGACGGGTGATGGTATTTTCCTGTGTCCTCTAAAGATTGAGCCATTCCTTGAAAACTTTCTGAGGCATGATTGAGAAGAATATGATGCTGATGCTCCCACTACGAAAACAAGACAGATATAGACTGCATTGAATCGTCGGGCATAAGTGGCTTTATATAGGGTACGTTACGTGTCCATCGGCCAATCGCTGCGCTGCGTTATTCATAGGCTATAGACGCGTTGGACATAGGTTTGCCCTACGTCGTTAACGCCTATAACACGACCGAATACGTTACATGTAAGTTGTCTTTAATTTATATATTCGTTCTGTGTACGTTACCAATACGTCCCGTATTCGTACAACTCGTTTTGATCACGCTAGTAAGTTCTATGCCCAAGAATGGAAAATACGTCGAGAGTTCAACGCATGTCATCGCAATTTTTACGTTAGGCATACGTCGGCTAAGTCGTCGTAATGTAACAGGGCCTTTATGGGGAGCAGCGCCCCCAGTGAGACCCTGCAGGTTACCTTAGCCATTAGCTGGCCTCCGGGACGTCTGTCTTGCGTGCCCACTTTGCTTCCTTCCCATCTTATACTCCTACTGATCTTTCATCCATTTGTTCTTCCTCTTTTTTTCCCGACTTGCTGTTCTCATGCGCGTTGATCCTGTGTGGGAACACCCTCGTGCATGGGTTCCTCGTGACTATCGTCATACTATATGTCCTTTCTTTCGCTGTGAAATCGCCTTTTTTTGTGGAAACGGAGACTTTAACTGCTAAATATGATAATAATAAACTCGTGCAGAGACCTTTGTTTCGCTCTCAACTTCTTTTTGGTCAAAGCATACCTACGAAAATATTGTTTGCCACTTCAGGAGGCATAAGGTGGGCCATAGACCTAGGTTATTTAAGTTCACGAATCCTATGCTCTTGCCTGATCTAATTAGGTTAAATCACAATCCATCGGAACATATTTCCCTTGAACCCATTGTGCTTCTGTCTTCATTCCTGATCTTACTGACGCTCTTGGTTCCGTTCTTCCTTTGCTTTTTTGACTTGCTCTACCCACGCGTCTTGATCCATGTTGGTACAGTCTCATGGACGGGTTTCATGTTCTCTCGACGTACTGCATGTCTCTTCCTACTCTTCAAACACCGCTTTGCGTCTAAGTTGGCTTAACCCTATTTTTACCGGGTTGTGATCCTTCGCTACGTAGACATTTCCCGCAGCAATACAACAGAACAAATAACCCTTGCTGTAAAATAGCACAACCTGGTATGAGTAGGGGCGGACTAATAAACCGCAAAGTCTAAGCTCTCGAATCTGAGCTACATTGCTAATGCCGATGCCACACGCTAGTCAAAGGAACGAGTATCGTCATCTTTTCGTCCGAATGCGTTGATGTGCCCATTCAAATAGCACACACTCGCAATGCAATTTTAGTTATAAATCCCTGCAGATATAATGATTCTTCCGAAAGTTAACTAACGGCACTTGCGGAGTAAACTGAACTGACAGTAAACATTTTTACACCATTTCTTGGCAATCTCAGAATTGTGCTTACAAGAGTTCAATATAACGTTCAGACGAAAAGATGACGATACTCGTTCTTTTGACTCGCGGGTGGCATCGGCTTAAGAGGTAGAAGCGATGGGCATAAATAATCTATTTGTGGTCTCTCAAGAAGTCTGAGCTGATTACTTGGGGCGTACAGCACCCTGTTCTTCCTAAGCCGTGATTTTCTTAAACTTGAGATGTAATAGTAATAACCCCAACAGGAGTAACAACTAGAAAGCACTGAGAGCGCATACCTCCGCCAAGCAAGGCCTCTGTAACGAAAAACTCGAATTGGTTCTGAAACCATGATTTTCATCGTATCAACACCAAACTCTAATTTTGGTGTTGATATGCCTTTTATGCCTTTTGATGGTATTCACAATTCCTGCAATTTTCATGAATATCCGTTCATACCTTTTTGAGTTGTGCTGCTAACAAACATTATGACAAATCAAATCAATCAAATCAAAATCATGTATTTCTCCCCGTAGAAAGGTATTCATACAATAGTTCTATTACAATACATGTTCAGTACACTAGTGTAAAACAATAAGCAAGGAGTCTTACTCGCTAGGTTAAGAATTGACTGTACAACTCTACTTCACAAACATAAGTCAAACACACACAAACAGACAAAACCGATCATTACCAAAATTTAATCATTTATGTCTTTCAACATTACTAACAGCTATAAATTTCATCAAGATCCATTCATAATTTTTTGCGTTATTGTGATAACAAGCGTAAAATTAAAAACTTGATAAATAAACGAACGAACAAACAGATCGTTTAAAAATTTTGTTATTTACTCTTCGTATTATATCTAATAACTCATATAAATTTCATGAAAATCCGTCCATTATTTTTCGAGTTATGGCTGTAAGAAAAAATAGGTAGACAGACAAACAAACAGACAGATAAACGAAGTTCACCAAAAGGTAATCATCTGGTACTATTAACATGCTTAACAATCCCTTCAAATTCTATAAAACTCCGTTTAATACTTTTTGAGTAATCTTGGTGACAGACAAAGAGACGGACAAACAGAAAGACAAACACGACAAAAACAGAACCTCCATGGCGGAGTTTATTACAATATCCAGCAAGTTTGTTCTATGTTCCTTATACAGTATTTTCAAATATGATACATCATCTAATATGTATTCTCCTGAAGTAACACTAGAACACATTTTGCTACAAATAAACAATGTGACTTAAAAGTATTTAAATTGTTTCCGCTCTACCTGGTCATTATCATTTACCGTGTTCCTCCTCAGGGACATGGGATGGGCAATAGGTTTAGGTTAGTTAGATTCGCCCATCCTATGTTATGGGGAGCAGCGTCCGTAGTGGGACCCTTAATTAAGGCTTCCGTCTTCGGGACGACGTTCTTCCGCTCTCACTTTGCTTCCTTCTGATTCCATACTCATACTGATATAATAGTGGTATTACTTCATCTTCTTTCCTGCCTTACGGTTCTCATGCGCGCTGATCCTGCGCAGGAACACCTTCGTGCACGGGTTTCGCTTTTCTATCGTCGTACTGTCTGTCCCTATAGTTTCTACCTCTATTCGATCGCCTTTACTGTGGAGACGGAGGCACAAACTATTCTATACCGCAAGGTTGTAGGCAAGTTCCCTTCGTCGTTTCAACTAATAATAGGGCCTTTTCAGTTACACCAGGCCCAATTTTTTCGGACGCTAAATGACTGAATCTGGAGTCAAATTAGAAAAAAAACTTGCAAGGTCACGATCGTAAATATATACAAAATGGTATGTATAACAACTACAGAAACACTCTGAGAGCACATATCTCTGCCGAGCAACGCAAGGTTACCGAAAAAATTAAACCGGGATTTTTTTTATATATCTCTAAAATTTGGTTATTTTGTGCCTCTTGAGTCGAGACGTTCCTAGAAGTTTCTATACGTTTGTTGAATATCCGTTCGTAACATCGTAAGTTCTGTTCTGTGCATTGTGTAGTCACATACACAAACGGACCAACAGATCATCGCCAAAATTTGGATATTTGTGCTTTTTAACATTTCGAACTAGGCCAGTAAATTTCCTGAAGATCTCTTCATAACTGTTTGAGTTATGCTACCAATAAACAGTGGAAAGACAAGTAAAGAAGTGGTTGAATGGATCTTCACCAAAAGTTAATCTTCTGTTCCTCGTAATACACCTAACATTCCCTGTAAATTTTTAAGGAGCACACCTAGAACAGAGCTACCTACCAAAAAGGCTTAACGAATTTCCAAAGTGTAAAACGTAACTGTTAAGAGCCTCACTTTGTTTTTGTTTTCATTGCTCTCAGGATTTGTGTAAATAAACTTTATTATTATAACCTCGTTGGCGGAGGTAATCCATCTATGTAAATTTAAAGCATATTGAATGAATGCATACTTATACGGTATGCATCTGTATGCAATTAACCTAGTCTGACCTATCACTTTAAGAATAGCGTATAGGATTTTTTCAGTTAATTATAATTGCCCCTCAATTAATCAGTATAATAGGATCAGTGAGATGTTAAAGATGTGCTCGTTCACTTACAATGTTTAGCTATTCTCATTTCGCACGTACATATTTCACGGTGAACGGCATTCCATCAGGGGCGTGTCGCAATCAAATTATTTGGGTTACCGGTGCTACACCCCGTAGCACCGGTAACCCAGCCAGTCACAACCCATGTCGCAATCATAGCTCAAATGACGACTGCGACACGGGTTACGGTGATGCAGGTCATCGAGTACAAACGTCTATTTTGAATAAAAGGAGCACTAAATTCATTCAAACACGCAAAAAAAAAAAAAAAAAAACTTTACCCTAGTTTAAGTAAATTAGATCAGGTACTTGGAACTTTCAATGAGAAAATTTCAAATAAAACTGAATTTTAAATTTCTTGAGCTTGCTCCAGTCGTCGCTAGATGGCATTTTCAATGGTTACGGTAACTTTTTTTTAGGTTGTGGTAGCCCGGATTTGGTGTGATTGCGACACACCCCAGGTAAGTAGTGAAGATGATTTTATTTTCCAATAGCTCTAAATAAAAATCCCAGTATTGCGTACTGCGCAGCAATGTTTACATGTGCATCATTTTTTTGGTGCAATTTTATCGCTTTTGCTTGTAATCGTAACACATGACGCCTGTTATCAGTAATACTCTATAAAAGGCGGCCAGGGCGCGGTAACTGGTACAGTCCAGTTGTCATTATAATTTCCTTCTTTCATCATGAAGTTCTTTGTCATCACTTGCCTCATTGCTTTGGCTTGTGCCTCTGTCGTTCCTCCCAGGCGGACCAATACCGTTCCTCGTACGTACGAACAGGGTATATTGCACTTACGAATAAGAACATTAACATAATATCCTTGCATCATTATTCTTCACACTGTCACGCCTAAATAGTTTTTTGATGAAACGCAACATGAATTATGGCAAAAATGAGTTCTTTAATAGACAAATAATACGAACTCTTCTACAGAGTGATTATTTATCTATACCTTGGTATTAACTGTTAAATGAGGGATATGCTTAAATACAGGCTATCAGTCACACATAGAAACGCGATACAATTGCACGAGACATAGCATATCAGCAGAGTTAGATTAGGGACAAAGAGTGCAAGGTTAATGTTATCATAGCATACTAAACTACAGCGTTGCTCATTGTTTGGCCCCTGTCTGGTTACCGGATGCGCTGCCATCGTCTCTACATGTTGGAAAGTTTGTAGATACGATCATTACGGATCACCTTTAGCACTATTTTTTCTATCCTGAATTTGTGGCTGAGAGCGACTTTCCTTGGCCCAGCTGCGAGTTTTGAGCAAATATCATACTTGTACTAGTTAACCTCGATATATTTGTGTACCAGAGAATTATATCAATGTAGGCTACACGAAGGCGTCCAATTAACTTAAATCTTCTGCTTACATTTCGATCAAAGCGAGCTACTATACAGGGGATAGCAATAGGTCCGAAACCCTTGGCGGTTGACTACTTCGGAACATTCACCAAACTTCCTGACTAGCACGTTACCCACCAGGCTAAGACCCTTCGCTGCAAATCATTTTTCTCGTACGAAAACAAGAGGACAGAGAACCTTTGCAGTAAAATAACACACTCTAGTATGGAATGGGTTAACCTTTTCACGTCTAAATTATCTGAGATATAATTATAATGCTGGCAAAAAAAAAAATCACATACGGGAAGGAATATATGCATATGCGGTTTCATCAATATAAAACTCAAGGTACTCAAAGAAATGATCGGATATGTGTTTGTTTCGCCCAGATGAACTCCGTAAGGACAACCCTGACGAGCGCGGCCACTACTACCAGAGCGACATCAGGCTGCCCCTGCCGCCCATGACCAAGAATGGACTCATCGACGAGAGGTACAGGTGGCCCGACGGCAGGGTGCCCGTGGTCTTCACTTCTCTCAGTACGTCAGTTATACATATATTCTATCTATCTTTTGTAGTCATTGAAGCAACATATAGAAATAAACTTCGCAAAATTTGGTGGCAATTCCTTTATTGAAATGCATGAAGCCGTACTAGTAGTACAAGTCACTTGCTGCATGTGTTGTTTAGACACAAGCAGCTGAGCTGCCCAAGAGTTCATGAGCTCGTTCGGTGGCAATAAAACTTTTTATAAGTTGAATCACTTCCAGAAACAAAATCAGTGCAAAGTACCCGAATTTACCATATGAAGATTAACGTACTACGAGAACCCAACGCTTTGTGTGCTCTTTACCGCATTTATTTTTGTTTTGTTTATTTGCAAGCATTGTTTGCAACGTCTTCGACCGAGAACAGTGCGCGCGTTATAGGGTGAACTGGAAAAACGCGGTATCACATTTTCTTCAATATCAGGTTCCGACCAAGAGTCCCAAGTGAGAGCTGCAATGGCTGACTACAACTCTCTTACTAACGGCTGCATTGAGTTCTACGACAGGACTGACGAAGCAGATTACATCAGTTTCGTGAAGTGAGTATCGGCCCGTGGAATAGATTGAACCATAGTAAACATACAGTTGTGTGCTAGGACTGTAGTTTGTGTTAGCCCATTGATGGTAGACAACCGGTGGTCATTTCACATTTTCTGTAACTGACGACACTCATATTTCGTCTGATGTTAAATTAAGCGCAAAAAAAGAGCTTGTTGTATCGGCCCTTTAAACATTAAATACTCTGCAATGTTAGAGTAAAACTTCTCTTTGAAAATTGTAAGTATGTATATTACTTTAATTGTTAAGAAAGACTTGACATGCTTTGTTATAGCTCTATGATTTAAACGTTCATGAACTGATAACCTCTCGCGGTGAATCATGCCCATGGCAACTGCAAATTTATTATTCTTCCATTCCTCCCTATCATAAACAACGAAAAAAATGTGGCCTCTTTTATGGGCATTTTCATTTCTACGCTATTACCTCGTAAACGTTTGATAAATAAACTTTGTTATATGAACTGCACGCAGCAAAGAGGATGGCTGCTGGAGTTATGTGGGTCGTATAGGGAACGAACAGGAGATCAACTACCCCACCTGGTGTACCGACTCCTACGGCTCCACCATGCACGAGATGCTCCACGCCCTCGGCTTCTACCATCAACAGTCTGCCACTGAGCGAGATGATTACGTCATCATCCAGTACGACAATATTGAACCTGGTATGCCTTTTGCTGGATAATGTGAAAATAAAAGGCAAATAAGTAAAAAATGTAAGTGCTTTCCCAGTAAACATTTTCTCGTGGCAAAAGCTTGCAGACGATTAACAGGGGAAATTAAAAGTTTATCTCAATTTTAGAAACGTTCAGTATATAATCAGTGTCCTACATACTCCCGATTAACATTTTCATGCAATACAAAATGCGATGTGAGACAAGAAATATACAGATATATTTCACATACAGGCACTTAATGGTGTTTATTGTAGTTTTTGAGTGCTGTGAAAGGGAAATTTCTTGTTTCGCCCTAGTGAACGACAGATGCATTCGATGATAATAATCTAATAGCATACCCTGTAAACTACTGTGCTATATAGATTTAGCAGGCTCTAAAATTGAAAGAAAGTAATCAAAAACTGTTAAAGGTTTAACTTTGTTTGTTTTACTTTCTCTCCTGAAGAATACGCATACGCGTTTGATAAATATGATGCTGACGTCATCACTGAATTTGGCTACGAGTACGACTACGAGAGCGTCATGCACTACGGCTCGTATGCCTTTTCCGTTAACGGGGAGAGGACCATCGTCACTATCGTGAGTTACATGAAATATTTAATTTAATTCCTTTCAGACACCGAAATTCCCTCTGTTGGCAAAGTCTTCAAGCAGTGACATACATTCAGTACCCGGTAACTAGACGTTAGGTATCTTTTACATCTTTGGAGATTGGGAACAGGATTTAAATAATATGCATTTTTATTATGGACTTAGGACGTTAAGGATCAGTGTTTACCTGTTATTATTTCTACCTTTAAAGTCTACGTTTGAAGTGTTGCTGAATTTTTTGTTACTTCTTCTCTTTTTTGCTCTGTAAAGCATTTCATTATAATTTTTTATTTTTATTCGCAAACACTTGCCATGATTAGTATTTATGCAATATACAGTATATGTATGTAATATATGTATATATTATGAAGAGTAATGTTATTTTAAACATATGTACTTTTCTTTTACTTTTTCATTTTATTCCGAGGGTCATCGGGCTAAATAGGTACAGGTTATGTTACTTACGCCACTTGCTTTCTTCCAGGACCCCGCCTACCAGGACGTGATTGGCCAGCGTGACGGCCTGAGCTCCACGGATCTTGGCAAGCTGATGGCCATGTACAACTGCTGAGCCCTGGAAGAAAATTCTAATTTAATGAAAATAAAGATTTTCTAGTTAGAACTGTTGAATATTTTGTCTAATTTCTGCTGTAAAATAGGTATTCGAATTCATGATGAGAATTAGTCTACAATGATGCCATAGTGTAGACAGCATAAACATAGTGAAAATTGTGTAAAACAGGGCTACATTAACGAGATGTTGTGCAGTAACTCGGCTTGTTCTGCATTGTATGTTATAATTCTGCTATTTTTCGTAGCATATATGGGCATCGCTGAAACGCTATCACAATATTTTCAACTGTATAGGTATCGTGATTTATTATTAAATCTGAATTGAAAAATTTTGTTGCCTGTTTTGCTCGTGTTGTAACAGGATATAGCTACTTTATAGAATAGTCATAACTTTGTCTTAATAAACGTGTAACTGTTACGATTCTTTAGTCTCACCACTAATATTCTTGCATAAGACAACAACAATGAGAAAAAAAAAAACTATTCGTTTCAACCTTCGGTTGCAAAATTCATAGAGTGGTCGTGATCGCTGGCATCCATTTAAATGAATAGCAAGGAAGAAAGCTGGAGCAGCAAAATCACGATTGCATTCACACCGAGTTCACCGTTGGCCTAAAATGATATATGGCTTCTTCTCGGTTGATAATTGATGAGTACTCATGCCTATAGTACTCATGCCTATAGTACTCATGTCTATAGTACTCATGCCTAGAGTAGTCATGACTAGATTATATTAGATAGGCGGCAGTAGACGAACCAATAGGCCCATTCCCAAGAGACACCGGAACATACGACCCGGCCCTCTATGAGCTATTGCCATTATGTTAGTAGGATGTCGAGGACTGAGGATACGAGTGGAGAAAAAAAGGAAGACTATAGTGGTTGTATTAAGTAATAGTATTACCATTGGAGAATGAGGAAAACTGATATGATTTTTTTGTCATCTGAAAATATCTTATGTCGAAGCCATACTTTCATTCATACCCTCGACTTGATGCGAGGATGTGCAGGTTGCACGTCCTTCATGCTACCGTACCTACGCTACTGACTTTAAATATGTATTGGAATCGCGTGCGAGGTCCGCATCCTCACCTCAAGTTGTGAGCATGATTGTAAGCGCGGCTTAGCATTAATATTTACTTCCGCCAAGGAGGTTATGTTTTCGTCGTGTTTGTCTATCTGTCTGTTTGCTTGTCTGTCTGCATGTCACCAAGATAACTCAAAAAGTTATGAACCGATTTGGACGAAATTTACAGGGATTGTTGGGTATGTTAGGAGGATCAGATAATTAACTTTTGGTGAAGATATGTCTATCCGTTTGTTTGTTTGTCTGCCTCATTTTTCTCAATGCCATAACTCAAAAACTTATATATGGATTTTCATGAAATTAACCTGAATTGCTAGGTATATAACAAAGAGTAGATGACCAGAGTTTGGTGATGATCCGTTTGTTTGTTCGTTCGTGTGTTATTGTTTTAATTTTATGCTTGTTAGCACAATAACTCAAAAAATAATGAATGGATCTTTATTAAATTTATAGTGGTTGTTAGTATTGTTAAAAGACATATATGATTGAATTTTGGTGCAGACCGGTTTGTTCGCTTGTATGTTTGACTCATGTTTGTCATAGCGTTTGTTAGCAGTATAGCTCAAAAAGTTATGAACGGATCTTCAAGAAAATAGCACTAGCTTTTATTACTATCAAAAGACATAAATGATCAGATTTTGGAGTTTATGCAAAGAAAATTATGGTTTCAGAGCCAATTTAATTTTTTTTGCAACCGTTGTATCGCTTGGCGGAGGTATACGCTTTCAGAGTGCTCTAGTTGTGTTTGTTTTTCATTGGAACGCATAAAGTTGTACCCTAATATTGCCGGTTTCAATTTCTTGGTGGAAAAGTGGAAGCAGGAATTGAGGCTCTAATGATGCAATAAAAAAAACTAATTCCATTTTGCGAAGAGGATATTCAACGGTAGGTATATCTATTCTACAAGGGGACATCAACAATTGCCGCCAAACGTTAAGCAACATTTTTTTGTAACCATGAGAACTAGAAATATTATTTACCGCAAACCGACAGACTAAAATCCTGTGTCTCGAGGGATATGCATTGTCTGAAGCGTTCAGAAAAGAATAGAGTTAAGAGAAGACTGTATAGACTAGCTGGAGCATGAAACAACCAAAAGAAAAACTATACACTCGGTAGATTTCTACGTTTGAAGATTTACATTCCCATTATCTGCTTCACTCACCTACTCATGCACATTTTATGAACCCATTGTGTTCTTAATAAAAGCTAATTATTAATTATTATTATTACTGTTATACTCAAAACACTCGTTGTGATAAGAAATTGGAGAGTTAGAGTATCAGACTTGGAGAGCGGAAGTTCGTGCTTTTTTGTTGGGTAAGTGAGTTTTTGCGGTGCTTTGTTTCATGAGTCAGCATTCCGCGTTCGGAATGAATTGTATAGGGGTACTAACCGTAACAAGAAATGGGGATGGCCGGAGGACGGAGAGGGTAGCAGATATTGCATGAATCTTCCGTAAATGGCAGCATCGCTCTGAAAATTTCCTGTCAACTGTAGCCGTGTACCTCTATGGAGCCAGTGGGCATGTATCTACAGCACAAACCAGTGTGTGTGGATGTCCCAATTAGGGTAAGCTGTCAAGTTGACTTTACATTTATCTCTGCGGGTTTTTCGTTTCCAGTATCATAAAACAGGGAATCATTTTCCGTTCTCGATTTATTTCCGTTGTCGCATATATTTCAAAATAATCATACTTAATTTTTCGACTTGGTGATTTACTGCTACTGTATTAGGTCTCTATCGCTTCCATTAAACCATTACCAGGCGAACGAATATACCTATAGATGGGTTCTTCCATTATGCGATTTTAAATCGCTCAGTAAAAGATTTATGTTGCAGTTTCAACTTCAAAAATACTTTGCGTAGTGAAACAGTTAAATTTAAGGGACACTGCCTAAGAACATACACTGCATTGCTTTGAGAAGCTTAGCATACTTTTAAAATCCATTGAAACAACATTTGAAGTCAATGTGAACTGTACAGATATCTCACGCAGTGAAAATGACGGTGACCTTGAATGGGAAAATCCCAAAGTTGGCCTGGGAATTAAGCATATTTTTTCCTCATCAGCTTATCTACAATTTAGTTACGCCATAGCCTATATATGGCACCGGACTGTAAATACTAGATAAGGGATTCAGAAAATTTCTACAAGTATCATCTGAAGTTGTTTATTGCAAGCTGTGTTGTGTGTTGCATTTGTAACCACAAGTTTATCTCACCCATGTGTACTCAATGCAGATGACGCTGTTGTAACTAATATATTGTATACATATATGAAAAAATGTGCCCAGCGACCAGCACTGATATGTATATCGTCTTCAGATTCCTTTGTCACCATGATGCTCTTCGTCATTGCTTGTCTCCTTGCCGTGGCCACGGCCTCTGCTATCCCTCGTAAGTTACTATTACTTTTATCTATTACTGTTACATATTACTGTTATATATTACTCTTCGAGATGAGCGATATAGGATGTTTAACTCTTCTCCTTCCAGTGTACCGCACACGGACCATGCTATTTTTACGTAAGATACATATTCTATTTTAAGAACGCTCGAAGGGGAAGAGGTTAGGAAAAAACAGAATTTTAAAACACGAAGTTTCCTCCCTTCACTCAATCCTCGGAAGTATAACAAGAAGTAAGAATGCTAAAAAAGAGGAAAAGGAGACACATGGTAATCTATAACATGCAGGGAAGAAAATGATTGACTAATGATTGTATACGGCATATCTATCTAAACAGTTCATCAATTATTATTATTATTATTATTAAATCACACCAGGCTGGCGACGTAGGAACGGAGAAACTCCATGAGGTTAACAAACCCCCACGCAACCAACCCAGCGGGTGGAGAAAACAAAAGAATGAAG
>LQNS02004412.1:6410449-6429736 GCA_001587735.2 Parhyale hawaiensis | reverse complement strand
CAAGCCTATGATGACACAGGCTATTTTCTCCCATAGAAAAACAATAGAAACTTCAAAGTCATATATCTCATAAACTATGCATTTCCGACTGATATATATGGGTATCACTATACTTCTCTAACAGACTACTATCAATTTTTAGTAGTGAATTATTAGGGCGCCATATTGGATTTTTGTAAAAATTTACCGGGAACACAATGGCATCTTGAGAACAAAGTGTTACGATGCTGGGATTGAGACACCGGCCGAGTTTGTTGTACTTCGTTGTAAAGCTATCGTATCAAACAAAGTAGAAAAATTATGGGCTACTGATCAGTATCCACGGGTTTCGTAATAGTGCAAAAAAAATATATACCGGGCTTACCGACAAAAATTGAAATGTGTAAGACTATGGATTGCTATCTGTAGACTGGGAAACAGCGCTTACAAAAGGCGTGCAAATACACAGATAACAATGCTAGAAGTACCCTCGTACCCTCATGTTTTTATCAAGACACATGTGCTAACTCTTTACTGGCAGAACAAACGCGAGATTCACTGGTGACTTCAGCATACTGAGAGAAGTTAGACGAGGTGTACAGTAGACGGACCGCATAACTGTAGACAGAGTTAAGCGGCGGGCATTGCTGTAGTTTAAGCCCCGTCCAGACTCCCGCCAAGACCTGTCCACACTTTGGCAATTTCGTTGATCGCTGTGAATTTTCATAGTCAAATTGCTGCTTGGAGCGATTTCGCGACCGTCCAATTTGCTGGATATGTTCGCGCGATTTAGGCTGTGAACAAATCAGGCTTACCTTCAAGTATCCTGTTCTCTCACGCAATATGAATAAATTAGGCGTTACAGGAGGTTTTCTTGCTTCTTAATAGACATTTTAAAAGTCTTAAGCTTCTCTGAGTCCTAATTCGTTGCAAATTTGACGAGAAATAGAAACTTCACTGCAGTAGTGACACTCTTCTCGAAAACTGAGTTGACGGTAAACATTTTAACGACCGGCATTAGAATACACGACTGTCGGCGGGCAGGAGTTATACAGTACATTCAAATCTCTCAATATAGGCCCACAAAAGAAACAAACGCACAATTTTGTTTTTAAGTTTAGCACAATAGAATTTTTTAAGACATTTCAGATTACAATTCACAAATAATAATATAACCGCTTGGTCGTTAGAGAAATTGAAAGACCACTTGGGTGACATTCCTATACTACACCAGCTCTGCGAGCATAAATTGTAGTATCAACTGATGATAAGCGGGAGTGGTTGCATCTAGAAACTAATAAAGCTCTAATGAACTTGCGTGTTTTCTTTTTTTCTTTGTTTGCATGTCATCATTCACACAATCTTCGTGACTATCTAGAAGGTCCAGCCCAGCCGGCAAAAAGACAGCAATCATCTTGTAATTAGGCTTTTCGTTGTTTCTGCTTCCAGTATAGGTTTTGTTGTAAAATAGGTTTGATACCTGCAGGCGTGATCTTCCATTAAAGAAACGCAAATTGTTTGCTAGAGCGAAATATTCCTCCTGGAAGTAAGGCGCGAATATCAGTTTGAAATTGCTCAAAAGTCGAGCAGCACCAAGGAAATATACAGTAGTTCAATCAAAAGAATTGACCGTAAATGCTTAGGGCTTACTGTAAGCTGGACACCAGCCGAGAGTTGAACCTTCAGAGATCGAAATTTGGCTGCAATGTAAATTGAATATTATTAGCCGCCTGTATTCAGTAACAAGTGCCACGAAGAGATTCAGCGAGAGTAAGCATGAGCGAAATGGATTATGCAAGAGAGGAACGAAAACTCCAACCAAGACTGAGCCTCTCTAACTGCTACGAAGAAATTCAGCTAAAAAATATGCGATATATACCTATAGCTTATGCCCGACAGGATACCGCCTTTCATCTACCACGCTCAGAAGAAGAATTATCATTATCATGTCAAATAGTATCAAGCTACTTTCCAAAGCGAAGCGAAATTCAAGGAAATGCTAAATTTCCACTTTTGAGTGTATATTTCAGAAGCTATATTCATCATCGTTATTCCACGAGCTGAAATTTCATGGTATCTCAACCTGCTTTTCAGTAGATAAATTTTCTAGTATGTAAATCTTTAACAGCAAGCGTGACGGAGAGAGGACCAACCAAAGAGCAAGATAGCAAGCAATTTCGAAGCAAGCAACTGGCAACTGTGTATCATTATATAGTGGATTATGAACACGGAATAAGCTGAGAGAAAGCTCGTAGTCTTCAGAATAATAATGCTGCAATTTCTTTGAAGAGCTCTGTAGCTTGGATATGGCTAAGAAGTCCAAGTCCACGAATCGAGTAGAAGAAAATGGAATACTAATAATAGGTTTTTGTGCCGGCTGGGTACTCTTGTTTTATACATAACTAGAACGCCTCGTGGCTTAAGACTATCACCCGCGGTGGGAGCAAATTTCATTGCCGTCATTTTGAACGGCCAGCAAATCCTAGTTTTCTGGCATGGGTCATATTGACGACAGCCCACCAGATTCTCTACAAAAAAAAAAAATCATGAACATAGCTCAACTCTTTCTACCTGTTTTTGGGTGGAGATCAAATTTCATCGCCGTCATTTTAAGGCCAGCTATTCCCAGTTTTTAGGTACGGGTCACATCGAGGGCAACCCACCAGATTCCCTGCAAAAAATTATGAAAATTGCTCCACTCCTTCGACCACTTATTGGGTGGACAGATTATACAACTATATATATAGCTATACTGAGATCTTCTACGAAAACATTATCACCTGTTTCACTTTGTTCACGGGTGATAACTAGAGCATTTAGCGAACGCACACCTCCGCCAAGCAAGACACGGTAACGAAAAATTGAAATTGGTTCCGATTTTCTTTGTATCAAAACCAAAATATAATAATTTGTGCCTTTTGACAGTATTAAAGGTTTTTGTAATTTTGTTGAAGGTTCGTTCGTTTTGAGTTATGCTGCTAAGTTCTAACAAACATTCCAACAAACGTTAGTCAAACACACAACGGGTCGACCGATCATCACCAAAATCCAATGAATTGTGTGTTTTAACATTGCTATATATTCTTGAAAATTTCATAAAGATCCATTCATAACTTTTTGAGTTATTGTGCTAAACAGCATGAAATCACATACAGCGACAAACAAACGAACCCACAACCCAAAACAAAATTTTTTCATTTACTCTGCGTAATATACATAACAACTCATGTAAATTTCATAAAAATTCGTCCACAACTTTTTCAGTTACGGCAATAAGAAAAATGAGGCAGACAAACAAACAAACGCATGGACGGATCTTCACAGTTAACAGTTAACCGTCTTTTCCTCCTAACATACCTACAAATCGCTATAAATTTCGTTGGAACCCGTCCATAACTTGTTGAGTTATGTAGGCATTAAAACTCCTAGGGCATTATGAGTGTAGAACTCCTGGAAAAAAGTATTTGTCTTCTGCGAGCGCACAAATTGGTAGCTGGAGTCTAGCTTCAGCCGCCGGAAGAGAAAACTTTAACTCTTGCCACTTGTGCTCCTTCCTTACGTTGAACTTTCTCTAGAGGATTGACCGCTGGACAGTGAAGAGGTGGTGTGCCGCTGCTGCATTTACCCTTCTGAATTTTGCTGAAGAAGCACGTGAGAGCGGGCAAGCAGCTTAATACGATCGTAGTAGAACTGCCCAGTCGTTCCAAATAATGGCAGGGGTTTTGTGATGAACCTTTTCTCTTGTTCTTTATTATAATCAAAGTTTTGCTGCAAGAGATATCTCATACCTGAAGGCTAGATCCTCCATTAGATCAACGGAAGTTGTGCCACCATGAATTCAAGAACGTAAACTTTTCCTCCTGTGAGCATGACCACTAATTTTATTTTTTAAATGCTTGACACGTCTAGCAGTATCTAGAATATCTAGTACAACCAGAAGAATTCACAAGAAGCGCTCAGTATCTACTGTATAAATACGTGATAAAAGCTGTGCCGCATAAGTTCAACATTGGCGGCAATAAGAACTGAAAATGTTTAGGCCTCTGCTCAGCTGGAAGTTTCAACTGTCGCTAGGAATTTCAGCTACAGAAGACATAAGCGAAATGGATTACCGACGATGGGAACGCAAAATTTAACCAAGATTCGAGCTACTTCTTTGCAATGATCAGAATGATAATAAATACTACTTGGTTACTTTTCTAAGAGAAGCGCGCTTCAGAACATGTAGTATCTCCAGTAGATACCTGGGAACAATGATTGCTGTATCAATTTTAGACTCTAACTTTCTGCTGCCCCATCTCCTTGTTATGCTACAGCTGAATTTACTCCCTTCTCAATCCTTAAGAACGTGACGAAGAGACGGACCAAACAACCGACCAATCAAGCGAGAAAGCAACCAACCAATAAACAACGTTTTATTAAATAGTGAATTGTGTATGCGGCCGTCAGTCTAATGAAGTTCGTCGCGGACTGGGAGATCCAGACGCACGTCGGTTCTAGTTACCAGTCATATATTAGCAGTCACATACCCATATTGTGATGCAATATCAGTATAGCCAGTCATAAGATGATTTTTTTGTTATATACCCGGATAGGTAGCAGGCAGTCTTAGACTGCAATATTCGGCCATATAACTAGATAGTCTTATATCCCTATTATCAGTCATATACCAGTGTTATCAGTCATATCCCTTTGCTGTTGGTCATATTTCGATCTGTCATTCCCATACCCAAGCTGACAGTCGTAGCCATGCCGTCAGCACTATATTTATGTTGTCAGTCATGCATCCTGGTTGCCCGACCGACCCTATGTCAGGCTGTCAGTCATATACCTCATAATACCTGTGCTGGCAATCATTATAACCATGCTGTCAACCGTTTACCTATGCTCAGGAATATATTCATGCATACAGCCAGTTATATATTCGTACCTATGATGCGAGTCATATAACCAAGTGTCAAAAATGGACCCTCACATTAGTACCCTTGAAAATTGTTAGTATCTAGAAGCGATATCTCTCCTTCTTCTGCTTTCCTTTGTTTTCCACGCAAGGGCCGTATGATGGTAAATTGCGTCGCTCATGTTATTATTGTTATTGCGTGTTTATAACGAGGAAACAGGTGAATATTTATTCATGTGAGAGATCTGAGATGGGCTGTATGGGAAAATCACACATGCTGTGGACTCTGGCTGTACCCTGGGAAGTGCACGCACGTGCAAAGATAACAAATTGCTGGATAACAAAGTGATATTTTTATGTCTTGTTTTCAACACCGGTCGGTGTAAACAAGATCAATGGACTTTCATGCCTAGGCTGAAGTTTATTATAATTTTTTTTTTAGAAAATGTCACCGTCGTAGCGAAGGAATAAATTACCTGATATTTGTGCGTCAGTGTACGTCTGGCAGACCAGTACGTGCGCCTCATCCTGGCGGTGCTAGGAAGTATCGGCATCCACTAATTTTAAGATTTTAAAGTACAAATTTACATCTATTTACACCTCTGACTCACACCAATTATCACAGATATCCAGTATGTAGTATAATTTTCTCTGTATACACTATAGACACTGGTGATAGTAGCAAACGCGCTATAACAAAACTTTGTTCACACCAAGTATCATCATACGTAGATATAGAAACTTGACATTTTCTTCAGAGTGCTCCACGTGGATTGGCGACAATGGTGAACGTAGCACTCAAAACGGCGTTGTGTTTTTATCTTATCTTAGTCTGCATCGCACTAAACTGTTGACTATTGCATCCTCACTTTGGCCACTCACTGGGTCACTTCAGTCTACTCTAGTTACAAAAAATGCAATAAACGCTGCCTGTTATAATTACTACAATCTTTGCTGTAAATCTTTGTCTTTATTTAATAATCTAAAATTGAAATTGTGTTAAAATGGGTCGGCACTGTAAGCTGTTGTTGTTTCATGGTACTTAAGCTTGACTGTTATTACAAGCTAGAGCTTCAAGGAAAGATAAACGAAAAATCTGCTTTACTTAACCGGGACTTATTCAAAATACCGTGAGAAGCATCTCTGAAAAACAGTTCACTGCTGCCCTGAACGCATGCAGATCCAAACGGTCGAACACTGATGTTGGTATCAAATTTCACACAAGTGACTGTAAGAGTAGCGTTTAGTATTATTTCATACTTTTGAACTTTGATTTGCCACAGGTAGACACTTGCAGCCTAGCAGCAGTTGTAAACAAAAGCCCGTAGGTTTGTCCTGGCTTCTAATCCCCTTTTTTAGTCCTGGAACAGAGCCGCATTTCCTTTGCCTTGCATCTCTAGCAAGTATCTTTAAATTTTAATCTTTTTCAGAGTATAATTTATATAAATTCAGCTGGTTGCATCTAGACTGAAGGTGATAAGCCAATAAAGTGGAACAGATTTTCCTCCCCTCCCTTATGTATCTTCACATTACGATTATAATTGTGTAAAACCTAGCCTTAACTTCTTTATCACTTTCACTAGTATGTTCAGTTTTCATATTTTAATGATGTATTGAGCAAAGTTTAATTAGCAAAATGCCGGAAAGCTACAGCATTATGTACTAAATAGTAAAGAGTATTCCTCAAGGCACATTTTCCTCAAGTTTAAATATATGAACTGACGAAGAAGGAAATCTGCAACGCAATCTTGATTGCATTGAACAAGGAACCCTACGTCGTATAGGAGTGCTCAATATGAAACGTTTCATTCTTCAAAACCATCGTCAGTATCTGAAAACATAATGAAAATTCAATCAATTGGTTGTTTCACAGAGATGAAAAAAATATATATATTTACGAGATAAGTATTTTAAAATTTTGCTATTGAAAGTTAAAGAAGATGAATGCTTGTTAATTGGGATTACTCTAATTATAAACTGAGATTCGAAAATCCGTTGTTCATATTGGGCACTCTTTGTGTATTAAACTTTAAAGTCATCTAGGAGGATGGGCAGGTTACACCTCTCAGCATGAGAGCTTATGGCAGACTGACGCAGATAGCGCAAGATGCAGTTCGTTAAGATAACTCTAGGCAGCATACTCGGCCACGTGTACGTTCAGTGATTGTGTGGTGTAACCTACGTATTCTGAGGCACACAGTGCACGACGATTTTGATAGACGTTTGAGCTGAGCAGGTCTTCAGAATTACAATCATTGAATTAGAAATTAAAGCCTAACTTAATGTAATTAACCTGAATGAGTTTAAAGCTGCCTTGTCTCAAGTGTTTGGAAAACGGTGATGACAGCCCTACCTTAAGGTTTTCATGATTGCCTATCAGAGCAAGGTAAACTGAAATAGATATTATTTGACTTAGTGGCGGTGACATTTGTGTAACAAGATAAGTTTAGAAAATAATTCCAGCTCAGCATTACTAAACACCATTACACTCAGTGTACGGCAGAGTATGTAAGCTAGATCACCAAAGCACACCGTGTACTCGTGGCTGAGCATGCTGCCTGGAGCTAGCATTTTATTTTTTTGCGCAATATTCTTTTATCAGTCTGTAAATGCAAGTTTTCAGGCTGAAAAGTATAACCTACTCGCCTATGTAACGAATTTTACAGTTATACGGACAGCTAGCACACCTTGTAAACAACATATTTTATCTAAAGTGTCCATGTATGCCTGGATTCAAACAATATCTAAAGTACATGCAGTTCCTTCATCACTTCCAGTCGTAAATTTCGTTAGCAATAATTCGATTGTTTCAAAACTTCGATTTGTTTTACATGATGATATTTTATTTATAAATTATCGTTTGGGCAACACTGGGGACATATCGTTAACACCATCGATCAGAAATTTTAAGAACGTCATCGATAGTAAAGATTGGAACAGATGACGTTTGAGAAGTTAATCGAATATCTATAGCTGGTGAAAACATAGCATTTTCTTCTTAAACGCATCTCCAGCTGGTTTTGATAGTGTTCCAACGTGTCTTGTGGACTTGGTGGAATTAGCGAACTTTGTGGACTTGGTTAACTTTGTGGCCTTGGTGGACTTTGCAAATTTTATAGACTTGGTGGATTTTATGAACTTAGTAGAATTGATAGACTTTGTAGAATTGCAAACTCTTTGGAAGGGAGGGTAAAAAGTTTTAAAATTGTATTTTTATAACTAAGTGAACAGAAAGGCTGCTCGTGGCCTAGTAGATATAGAATGTGTTAATAATATCATGAACTACTGTAAACAACAACAACAAAAATTCCTGGAAGAAATCTGTTAGTACACACCACTTGTTTTTCTTTGTCTCTGCATAGTCTACTTGTTCGTTGTCAAAGCTTCGAGTTCTAGGTTATTCTACATATTTTATTCCAATTGACTTATTTTCAAAGTTTTATTATTGAGTGAAGCAGCACGTAGTCTCTTATCTAACGAATCACTTGTAAGTTTTTAACTAACGCGTTCTCAAGTGTTCCTCACTTGCCATTCGGGAGTCGGACTTTTAAGAATTCACTCTATATTACTAAACTCTGCACCACTTTAAAGCGGCCTCATCCACCATGCCTGCCAAATCATAAAGCAGATTACTTTTTTTTAATAAAACAACACTACTTAAACTAGTCGTCTTTTCAGAGGCAATGTGTCCCCGTAGAGGGATGTTAGAAATATATAGTACCCGATCGAGTGTTTTTTAATAATTAGAGCAGCAGTTAACTTCATATCTCAATAATGCAATGCTCCTGGCAGGCCTTGATCTTTTTCAGTAAAACAATTTTGCCCTTACAACACTTTAAATTTGTTCAAAACGTTTACATTTCTCTGGGCACTTTTTATGAGAAAGATACAGTAATTTTACCAAGGTATCCTAAAAATTTTTTATTATATTCACAGACGAAAAATGACTTTACCGAAACCTCACATACTGCAACATTTATCGAAATCGATAGATACATGGCACGAGAAAAATGCTCGAATCCCGTTACTAGGAACCGGGAGTAATTATTTTTCTAATCAATTTTCCTGGTACCTATGTACTTAGCAGTTTACAGTACATGGCGCCAGGTTGTATCATGACAGCTGCAGGACTATCAGATACCCATTTCCATGATTTGTTCATGGCAGAGTTATGATTTTTCTCGAACGTGCTTCGCTATCCACAGCAGCTTTATCTTACCATTGCGAAATCTGTGCATATGACGCAGTAGCCATAAAGACTGGGTATAAAAAGACCATTGCCCTCTGCTACCGGCACTGCTGCATCCTCCTCGGTTACCTCGACCACCATGAAGCTTTTCGTCGTTGCTTGTCTCCTTGCCGTGGCCACGGCCTCTGCTATCCCTCGTCGCAACTCGAATATCCCTCGTGAGTTACAGCGGTTACGTTGAATATTAAGTTTTAGCTGAGTTGTGCGCGGCTCTATAGCAACAATGTTTTGTTTCTTCCTTTCCTCGCTATGCAACCTTCTGTAATGGTAAAGGTAAAGTCAACCTGATTTCATAGCCGAATTAGGAAATTCATATGCACTGGTTACTGCTGCGGTAAAGTACCAATTGCCCTTCGAAAAATCAGCAGTATTCATGCAACGTCTGCATCAGATAAAATCCTTTAATCGCTTATGATTTTTTGTTTGGGTACTCTAGAGGCTTACATCATGGCTGCAGTAGACACTGCTGACTGACTGAGCTGTATGTATCAAAGACGGAAGGTTTACGTAACAACTGCGCCTCCCGACCGTTCCCATTGCCAGCTAGGTCAGTGCTCTCGTAGTTAACTATGAATGGCAGAAACGCTTACGCTGCACTGCCTAGTATCAAGACTTCGCTTCTCTTGCTGGGAACAGAATGTCTGACCCATAGGCAGCAACAGATTCAATTTGTCTACTTTGCTACTTTGTGTGTACGTCTATGAAAACTAACAGCCTCCGTTTTTTCCTCGACTGCCACAAATTCAAATAGCATCCAGAATATGAATGAGGGGGCTATAGGTGATGGAAAAGGTTTAGTAAAATTTACAGTTTTGTATTATTACCGCATATAAGCCTCGCCTGAAGACAACCCTGATAACATAGAGGAGTGAAGTCACTGTCATTACACCGATTTGAAACCTTCACCCTTCCTATTACCCGCACATACAGCCGTGGTGCTTGAAGTCACTTTTGTTAACATACCTAATGCTTTATACTAATATTCGTTTTACGGCACAGACGCCTTGCGTAAGGACAATCCAGACGAGCGCGGCCACTACTACCAGAGCGACATCAGGCTGCCCCTGCCGCCCATGACCAAGAATGGACTCATCGACGAGAGGTACAGGTGGCCCGACGGCAAGGTGCCTTACGTCTTCAGCTCTCTGGGTAAGAGATCTTCCAGGTTTTGCCACAAGGCATCTGCGATAAGTAAATGAAAAGCGACAATTTTTATAAAAAAGCACATGAATTTGTGGAACCTAGAAGCCCCACGGCTACTCTTTGGTTGAGTTTCAAAAAGTCTGTTTCTACAACAATAATTGTTAATATTCAATGGGATCGACAAAGAATTGATGACGAACAATGCCTGCCGGAAATAAACTTTAGATATGATATATTCTAACTGATGAATTGATATTTTTGGCCATATTGCAATAAATAAAAAAAATTTAAATTTTTTCCTTTTTGACTGAGCATCCCGAGCTGTGGCGTTGTTTTAATTGAAAGTTATTAATTACAGACTTGGAATAGTGAAGTGAAAGCAAGTATGTGTAGGCGACAGTATGCTGCGTGTTTGTATCCAGAGACAATTTCTGTTCGGGGGCTCTCAGTACCTCTCAGCTCGAATATTGTTGCAGTTTCTTGTGCAATGCTACGAGCTGTGGTTTCCGTAGGGATTCGGGTCTCTTAATAGGCATGAGCTGCTTGTGTAAAGCGTAACACTTTCTGATTGATAGACAGTTAGTACAACAACTTTCTGTTTATATACCATAAGAGGAAACACGAATTTGTTCTTGCTTTACAAACATATTCTACATATGTCGGTTTTGACCACTTTGCTATACGGTAGTTATACTCAAGCCAATTTCAAATGTTAATATACGTAGCTACTTTTTTTGTGGTGGTGGTGTTGTTAGAGCATAACCATTTGTAGTTTTACAGTCCTCTATAACAAAAGTATTTTCTGCGTCCAGACTCGTCTCAGGAGAGCGCCGTGAGGTCAGCCATGGATGACTACAACTCCCTCACCGGTGGATGTATTGAGTTCGTTGAGAGGACTGACGAATCTGACTACATCAGCTTCATTAAGTGAGTTTTGGAAGCGTAAAACTATTTATTGACCCTACGTAGACGAATATGACTTCAACAGCTTTATGAACTTATTTTTCTAAACGTGTAACTACTGTAGTTTGCAGTCCATTACGAAAATTTAACTTTATATTCGTATTTTCACCTATTTCATATTGAAATCTTCGGCGAATAAGGGAAAATATAATGCAAGTGAAAAGAAGTTTGAAAATAAGAACATTTTTTAAGGATCTTGTAGTCAAGTGTTGCAGGCCCCGGTCTACGTTACCACCTATGTGCATGGGGCCGCACCTCAGTCAGACCAATAGTCCTGATGAGACCAAATAGGGGACGATTAGTGTGACGTGCAGTGGGTTACACTGCACAATTCTTGCTGCGTTTGAGATAATTTTTTTGCAGCACCTCCGTGCTGGTGGTCAATACAGCAAGTTAGGTAGCGTTGCTGGTCATATTCTTTGGGAAAGTGATCGTTAAGCAACAAGTAACGTTTGCTCTAGCCCTTGGGAGGCTAGACTTAGTCTAAGCTAGGAGTGACAGTAAACAGCTGTAAAGGTAAAGTCAACTTGGGCGCACACCTCTACAACGAAATTCGCCTGTCCGTGCTACTGTTAAATTCTCGTTTGGGCCAAAAGTAGTGCACCGCTGCACTCGACTGCGAAGAGAAACGGCCAGCTCGATAGTCTGTATGTGACAGTATATTGCAGTAATTCTCATAAATGTTTTGGCAATAATTTCTTGTATGTTTCATTCTGATATTGTTATACGGTTTGTCAAACCGTACACGTCTACTGACAGTGAGGAAGATGGCTGCTGGAGCTACGTAGGACGTCTGGGAGGATCTCAGGAAATCAACTACCCCACCTGGTGCACTGACTCTTACGGCTCCACCATGCACGAGATGCTCCACGCTCTCGGTTTCTACCACCAGCAGTCTGCCACTGAGCGAGATGATTACGTCATCATCGAGTGGGATAACATCGAGGCAGGTGGGTCCAGTATTGAAAAACTTAGTCATCGATATTTTACTATACGCAATACATAGAATACTCACTGTTTTCAAAATGGACTAATCATAATGCAGAAATACTCATGAAATCCGGCTAACGCGCATCTTGTGAAAGCATTTCGGTCCCAACAATGCTTGAAGATATCTTTATGAGGCACGGTAAAACATTGAAATGAACTATAGATTACTTTTCCTTCACTCACTGGCTAAATATAGAACAAAACTGACAGCAATACCATCATTGTTCTTAGGCCAGGAGCACAATTTCGACAAGTACGACTCTGACTACATCACCGAGTTCGGCTACACTTACGACTACGAGAGCGTGATGCACTACGGCTCGTACGCCTTCTCTGCCAACGGCGAGATGACCATCGTCACCATCGTAAGTTAGCCGTGATTAATCGGTTTCACCCTGCAAACGTTTGACGCCGTGGCAGCTTGTCACGTTTCCCAATGCTTAGTTTATATTTTTTTCAAGTGACAGAGAAACGAAGGGGTTTTTCACTTATAATTAGCTCTAATTTGAAAGATATACAAAAAACATCAAGAGGAACACTAGCTAAAAGTGAGCTGACACGATGGCTAAGAATTTGGGAATTATTTGGTTGATATATTCAGTGTTGTTTTCAAAGCAGTAACAAAACATTCCAATGTTTTACACTTCGTAAAGGGTACAAAGACCGTATTGTGAAGTCATCTTTACCAAAAGACATTGTCTGCAGGCATAACTTGCATTCAGTATGACCAATTCACATGCGCTCTCAGTGTACTTTGATAACTAGAATTAACTCATGTGTTAAATCTACGGGCATTTAGAACAGGATTTGAGCAATACTCGATTATTATGAAACTGAGTGTTTAGAAGTCACCATTGTAAATGGATTCTTTGCGTCGTCTAATTCCTATATAGAAATGTATATTAATTCAGCTTAGGCCATGGCGCCTAGGCCTGAATCAAAGACAATTTAGATTGAAATAAGCCCTCTAGTTTACATCACTGGATGATCGAACATACCAGGCTTGCAGAAGTGGAGTGTAAGCTTATATATACATGGCTCACATATGAGCCAAAATCCAGTTCATGGCTAATAATACAGGCAGTGCAGTGAAGCTGATTCCAAAATGCACACCTAATAAATTCCTACGTCAGTATTGGGCCGACTATTTTGTAAACATGAGGCGTCTGCCATGTGAAGCTGGAAATAACACTGGTCAATGCAGTTCAGCCTGTTGTGTTAGCGACACAGAAAGCACTCATACATATAATACGGAAAGCCCTAATTTCCTGTGCATAACCGGAGGTTGTTTTGAATGTTGGGTTTATAGATACTCATCACGAAAATTATTCTAGATATACACTAACTAGAACCTCATTAAGTGGTCTCAATGGGTGCTCTTCATAAACAACACAAATGAACTAGAAGAAACAAAATATCGTCACTTAAATAATGGAATGAGATAGACAAGAAACGGTCTGCAAATTTTGAATGACAACATGAAATTTATGCAAACACTGTACAAGTGAAAGAATTCCAGTAGTAAAATACTTGGCTAATGTAATCTACTTAGGAAGTAGAATCATCAGGTCCGTGTGGTTCACTCGTCTGGTACGTCCTCCTGTACCTCACAGTAGTCTAGTGTGACAGTTCCCTTTGCATTAAGACGTTCCTAATATAAAACCAAAATTCTTAGCTATCGGTTACCTTAGGAGATTATCTAGTAGCCCAGGTAGACTTACATTCCTTCATTTAGGTGTACAATAAATTTCTAGGGCTGCTTCCAGACACGATTTCTTCTCTTCCAGGACCCCGCCTACCAGGACGTGATTGGCCAGCGCGACGGCCTGAGCTCCACCGATCTCGGCAAGCTGATGGCCATGTACAACTGCTGAGCCCTGGAAAACTTATTCTACTTCAAGCTTACCTTGCTCAGCTTGTGTTACCTTTAAACAAGAACTCTTTTTCCTATACTAATGCAATGAGAAAAAAGCTTGCGTACCGAAACAACACAACCTGAGTAAGATGGGCTTAATCAACTTAACGAAGGTTGAAAGAATTGAGACAGTGAGCAAATCTTGCTCCATGAAAATGTGATCTGGTGCAGAGGGAAATAATTCAACTGAACAGTTCACTTTTTGTAGGCCGTTCAGTACAACAGAATTTCTGAAGTAGTGTTGCAGCACACGTTGTGTCACAACAATCTGCGCTTATAATTAGTACCTATATATGTATTCGTGTAGTAAATAAAATAAAAAAATTAGTTTACTTGATTTTCAACTTTCTTTGTACTTTCCTTCACGTCTCTCTACACTTAACCAGGTATTCTAACTATAAAAAATATGAACGGTATGTTGCAAAGGCTTGATGCCGTTAGCAACAATATTGGTTCATTTCCGCGCTTACTTCAGTCTCGTGAACAGCTTAGTATAAATCAAAATTACAGAATATTGGTCGCAATAAACATACAACTAGTATTATCCTTCACTCATCCTACACTTTTATTCTTTTATGCGGCATTAAAAACCTCCCATCTCGTCCCACAGCAAATGAACTTTGAAAAACGGAGAGTAAAGAAATGCAAATAGGTAGTAGAAAAAATACCACAGACAAAATGTAAACCAAAAGTCAAGTTGCCAAACACCCGTCGAAAAAATTGAATTACTTATTGCACGATATTTTTGCAGAAAATATTTATTGGTAATATGTGGGACAATAGGACCATCTCCAGAAACAAGATTTTAAGGAATAAAATGAAGGCGATAAACCCGGTTTGTCACTTTTCACATAAACGCACGGAAACGACCCTGCACCCATACTGGGAGAAGCTAGGGAAACGATATATGAAAACTTAAATTAGAGAAAAGTAAGCGTTATTTCGGCCTAATCCTTCTTGTCTCCAAATCCCAAAGGATAACATTGCTCGAGTTCTTAAGTTGGAGGACCAAGTTCATGAGAGGGATAAACACGTAAACTTTTTTAAACATTTAGTTATGGACTGGTACATCTATTAAAAATGCCTTATGCATCACAGTTTGAGAATATTATAAAATCAGCTATATATCAGCTCTGTCAGTCGTTTATTCGTGCTGTAAGTCACATATTCTTGCATGCTGTCAGTCATGTACAAGTCTCACTCAAATACCCATGCTGTCTTTTCGATACTTACACTGTCAGTCATATGAACAATCACTCTATTGTACACAGTCACATCCCGTACACATGGGACTAGTCTTAGTATCTTCAAACTGTCTTGCTAATTTTTTTGTTTTCAACCCCAAAAGAGCACGATAAATAAGTTTATCTTTATTATTCCACTTTATAACATGGGAATGTGCCACTTGCTGTCAGACTCTGTACACTAGGAGGTGCAGCTGTGGCTTTTCGTAGACAGTACAAAAAAGAAACTTTCTTATTTTCCTCTTCTCTGATAGAGACGACGCCATCCTTCCGCTCCTTCATTAGTGACATGGATGGATGCTCGAGAAACAATGGTTCCTGGGCTCCAGAACGAAGCCCATTGAGGCTCCGTGAGACTCCAATCTGCTGGGTCCCAAATAGCTTTAGTTTTTCAGTCCATCCTGCATGGAACACGCCCCCCCCCCTCCTTTCAATTGCTGACACACAGCTCACATGAACATGGGAGGGGGGTCCAGCCAACGCCACTTATACAATCTTTCTAGGTGGCCTTGGTCCAGCTCATGGCTGAACTACGTTAACAGGTTAACTCATCGCTTGACCATTTTGAGACGGTTCTGCGCATCTCCCTGTGTGACGTCACGTGGGGAGAACGCTGGTGAAAATCGTCAGTGTTGCTAGAGTATCGATATCATTTCTAATTTGCTTAACGATTTTTTCGTTATATTGGGATGTCGTTTGATGTTTGGCTGTTCTGAATATGTTGATAACAATTTATTAAAGCTTCATCGTGTTCTTAAAGAGCTACTGGTGTTGCAAAAAAGAGTGTTTGGACTTGCAAATGAGCCAACTCACGTTCCGCTGTGGCAGGCCGCATGTGCTTCAACTATTTTTCGCCTCAGCAATATGATTAATGCCTATCTCTCATCAGTACAATGCTTAAAGTAGGAAAATGTGCATTTGTGAGTTGTTGATGCCGCAAATGGTGCGAGACTTTTTCGTTTTAGCAGGTATTTGGCTTTGGAAACAAGGCCTCAGGGAGTAGCACTAAAGGTTTCTTGATTCTCAACATTCTATTTCTCTATTTAATGGTTGAAAAAGCACTCATAATAATTATGAGTGATACAATTTTCCTTTCAGGCTTACCCAAGAAACACCAGTCAATACTTATTTTATTCAGGAATTTCATGAAAATTACTCAAATTAGAAAAAGTTCGTTGATTGTACGCCAATGCGTTTGTAATGAGAATGGCCTGGATTAAGGTTTTTCACTATCGCAACAAGAAAATTGAGACAAGTTGAATGGGATATTGTTTTATTACTGTTGCCGATGACACATGCTAGTCAAAAGAACGAGCATCGTAATATTTTCGTCCAAAAGTTATGTTGAACTCTTCTAAACACAGCTTAGAGATTGCCAACAAATGGCGTGAAAATGTTTACCGTCAGTTCAGTTTACTCTGCTAGTGCCGTTAGTTAACCGTCCGACGTATCATTATATCTGGAGAGAATAATAATTGAAAATCGTTTGCAAGTATGTGCTATTTATTTTAAATTGGCAAATCAAAACATTCGGACGAAAAGATGGCGATATTCGTTCTTTTGAATAGCGTGTGGCATCGACGTGAGAAAGGAGATGCTCCCTCTTCGGAATATAGAGATACAGTACGTAACACTGAGACCGGCAAATCACATCCATCCGCTTGACGATTGGAGTTTCTTTTTAAGATAAGCCCTTTCATGTTTTATTATAATAAATTCGAAGCTAAACTTCTTAAATTTGTACTTAAAAATTACTTTTAGAGCTTTCAAGTCTCGTCCCAACTGATGTACGTTCAAGTAAGACTTTTCGATAGCAATTCAGCGACAAAAATCATGAAGAATTGAGGGCGATGTGACCTACTATTGCTTCGCTGGTAATTGTTCCTTTATCAATGCTCTATTACGCAATTATATAGTTGAGAGATTATATATTAACTTACACTCCTACATTAATAGTGAGCAAAGTGTTCACTACACCGTCTATCAAAGTAATCAAACCAATTTCAACTTTCAATTGCGATATGATTTTGGCGCTGTTTCCTAATTGTTTTTTAAAACGTCTTCTTTTGCTATTATTTTTGACAGTGGAGTGCACTAGTATATAAAACAGTAATGTGGTTACGAAGAACAACCCATGTTAATGTAATGCCGAAGAAGTCGTAGCTATGTTGCTGTACTTGATTCTTTCGTCGTTGAGCTTATTTATTTGACATTCTATAACTTTATTTCTCACTAACGGATATTTGCACGGTGAAGTTATGAGCTGTAATTGTGTGAAAATGATTACCATTGTTTCTCTTCCATGTAAGCCCTCGCTCACTGTATTTATAAAGCCCGCTGAGTCCATGGTAGGCCCGCCACGTACGGCAGTGTTTTAACTTGTTCCGTATCATCATCATCATCCTTCAGGAATCACGATACGTTGCCCATACTGGGAAAACCCTCAAGGCCCACATGAGTGATGTGGGAAGACCCCCACAATATCGCTAATGTAGGAAACAGCTGGGAAGTTCATCTATTACCCATGTGGGCACCACCATACGTTGCCCACTTTGGGAAACCCACATGAACCTCTATGGGGTTGATGCGGAAGACCCACGATTTTGCTATGTAGAACACAGCTGGGAGCGCCATATTTTAACCATGTAGGAATCACTTTACTTGTCCAACAATTAGAAACTCCACCTGTGTCCATTTGAGGTGAAGTAATATGACCCGTAGTCCCTTTTATCTGAAATACAGCTGGGAAGTCCACTTGTTACTCTACCCACCCTGGGAAATCCCACCTGTGCCCATGAACCTGGTGCGTTGACCCACAAACGTCCGCTCGTTACCCATATGGAAAATACTACACTATACCTACTTCGGGACAGCTCGTTTGGGCCCCAGGTGGTCATATAAAGTCGTGCTTTTCAGTTGCAGGTATCCTACTAACAGCCCAGATTATGCTCACGCTTACCTATTAGTTGCCATTTGCTTTCTTGGTCTCCACGTTGGCTCGAGTCATTGTTTCTCGGGAATAAATGCACCCTGATAGTAGCCTTATTTAAAAGAATTGCTTTCTTCTCTTCCCTGAAAATCACAGAATTAGTTCACTCATCCAATTATTTTTTTCAATTTTATGATATTTTTCATACAATATCAAAATCTCTGTCTGTCCGACGGAAAGTGCATTTGTTTGCATCATAGGCATTGCTCATACCGTCGTACGATTGCGCTGGTAGGCCTAAGAGTTTTACCCCAAAATGGCTGGGCTCGAAAATGCTCTAAAATTTTCATAGGCAATTGCTACGTGAAATACTTGTATCAAATTGCACATCAGATACTGACCTCTTGCATATTCTTGGGACTACGTAGAGCAGCTGAAATTAGTTTCCGTGTTTAACCATACAACTCGTTTGAAATCCATGCAGTTACATACGTTGTCCCGTAATTGCAAACACTAAATTCACAGGATTTTATGCAAATCTCCTCTTAATTTTGGTAAACTGATTTTGTTTTACAGAGAAAGAGTGACATTTGCTTCAGTATTAATTTATCCTAAACATTGTCAGTCATTGTGTATTGGAGTTTTGTGGATAGAAGCCTGTCATCACAATCTTATGATACATGATAATTCTTTTTATACGCATTATGATCACTATGCTTATTTTATCCCTTGTCATTTTATGCATTGTGTTAGCACCTTTAACAAACAGGATCTCCATTTCCTTGTCTTCTCTCAGTTTGTAGTAGAACTTTCCCCTTTTCACCTGCATGCTTCACACACTTTCAATTTTTTTTAATTATGCCGACGATTCAACTTTGATAGCTGTTATACCTACTCCTCGCCTGCGTGATGCTGTCGCTCAGTCTCTGAAAAGGGACTTGTCGCGCATTAGTGCATGGTGCTCGGCCTGGAGTA
>LQNS02004412.1:6386493-6409838 GCA_001587735.2 Parhyale hawaiensis | reverse complement strand
TTCTTTTAGCAGCGTTTTGGGCTTCCCGGTGTTGCAAATGCTTCATTTGGGTTGTATTACCTGTCCGTGGGAGCCCAAGCGTGAAGTTTTAATAATAATAATAATAATAATAATAATAATAACTTAATTTTCGATTATTCCTCCAATTTTTGCAATTACGCAGTCCGTGTTGCATTTGTTGTCAAAACAATATTACCACGCGATCCACTCTCGCTTAGTAGTTACCGGTAATCCGTCATGTAGAGTCATTGTCTGTTGAGCCTCTATGATTATCTGTAGTAAAGTGCCACCAATAAGGAAACTGACCACATCAATGTAATAGAACTGAACGTAATTTCACATTTAAATTTAAAAGTAGTATTGAAGCTAAACTAAGTTGCCTAAGTCAATTTAAACTAGAAAAGAGTACGATGGGAATCGCCAGTGATGACGACTTACTTGAAGCAATATTACAATGAGAAAATTGAAGACAAAATAAAAGCTTGTGCTATGGTAGGTTTAAACAGAAATTAAAAAAAAAACTGATATTTATCCACGCCATTCACCTAGCCATAAGATGGAAATACTTTTGTAAACTTGGATACAAGATCATAGCCACAAAGGTATTCCGTTGGACAGAAATATGCAAACAAAGTAAATGTATTCGAGCCTCATACTTTGCGTAGTTTCTTATTTTTTGCCTCCCTGCTGCAACCTATCTTGTCAAAAGCAGACAGTTGTATAACCAATTGATTTCAAAATTAAGTTATCTACAGAGCACACATCAACTGCTACTTCCAGGAAGATGGGTGTTACTTAAATCCTGAATATATTTGTTGATATATTTTTATATGAGCGCATTTTGTTGATAGTACACTGAACTGATTCATTAATGCGCATATCTAGCTTGTTGATAATTGTCGAAAACATTCTCTGTTATACCATTAATTACATCTGGCCACCCGGCCTTGCATAAGGTAAATTCTGTGTTTGGTGATGGTGAGGTTCTCCACAGATGTTTTTATGCTTTTTTTTTTTTTGCTGCCTGTGTTGGACTATTGCTCACCGGTCTGGGCTTCAGCTGCTGACAGTCGCTTGCATCTGCTGTATCGACTTGTTATATAGTTCAGCCAGAAGGCTGTGCTGATCTGGTAATCTGTCCCATAGGACAGAGGTGGCCAGAGTCTGTATGATTTATAAGGTGTCCATCAATAAGAGACATTGGTTGTATTCTTCTGTCCATGCCCTTAAGGTATTTAGGAGGATTGCACGTACTGCGGTTGATGCGCACTTTTTCACTTTGGAGAATGTTAGATGCCAAACTCGTCAGTTCAGTCAGTGTTTCTTGCACTGGCATTTTTCGGTTTGGAATTCATTGCAGGCATCGGCTTTCGGTCGGTGCCACCACTACTCCGAACTGGCTACCGTAATGTTTGAGATTATTATTCAAAGGTCTTGTTTTTGGGTGACAGTCGCCAATTTTATCCAGTTGTTTTCTAGGGGTTGGGAGGGGGGTATTTTCTCCAGGGGTACATTTGTCATCTTTAAAGCCCATTTCCCAAGTTGTGTACCACGCCATAAGGCAGTCGAGGTCTTGTTGGAGCTCAGATCCATTCCTGGCAGGATGGCATAGTTTAATTTCATCTCTTAATATACTGCTTTACGGTGGATTTTAACATTAAAATTATTCCTGTAAATTATGAACAGAAATGGGCCAAGAACGGTACCTTCTGGAACCCCAGATGTGTTCTTGCATCCAGTTATTTGTCTTTCACCATGCTCGGATCCATCGTGATTAGTCTCTAGAGGCCATGGGCTTCCAATGTATTAGTAACCGTTGATGGGGGACTTTGTTAAATGCCTTTTGGAAGTCTACATAGGAACATGAGGTCCACACCTTTTTCGTAATCACTGATTTCCGTAACTTTCGAAAAGAAGTGCAGTAAGTTGGTTAGACTATCTCTTCTATGGCGGAAGAGTGCTGGGTGTTGAAAATGAGCTGGTGCATCCTCAACAGGTTGTCAATGATGCGCTTCTTCAGGAGGCATTCGCTTTGTTGGCAGACTACTGATGTAAGATTCATTAGTCGATTGGTACAGGAACTTTTTTACCAGCATAGTTACTTCATCTGCAAGTAAACAGATTTTACAGCAGATGTTAACATGATACTCATTGATATAAATCATGAACAGAAGTGGGCCAAGTACGCTACCTTGTGGAGCCCCAGATGAGACAGGCATCCATTCTCTCGTCTCTCCTTGTAGCTTCACTCGCTACCCCGATCGGTGAGCCAAGCTCGGATTCCACCCCTGCCAAAAAGGTTTCATTAGTACACGTTTCAAGGCATATGGTGGCCATTCTTGCCCCTGACGACTCGAAGTGTGAAACAGTTAAACTTTTCCGCTCTGAGGGTAAGCTTATTTTCACTGGCATTAACATGAATATCTGCACACCTTACAACCGTATTTTCTAGCCAGCAACGAACAGATCCTCGTCACCAGTGGGTTTTATAAATATTTGACCATCAATGCATGGTGTAATCTTGCCTTTTCCGTTGGAATAAAATGAACTGACACATGCCGTATGTGTCATACCTTATGCTTGGAAGGGTTAACTATTTCCTATATCAATTAAAAGTCCGTGATCCATCTAGGCCATGAACCAACACAAAGCCACTTATTTTTAAGGTTACTTTACTTCTGCTGTTCTTCGATGAAATAGTCATATTCTCATAAAAGGGAGGAATCATTGTATACTCCTTTTCTTCCGTTGTGTAACCATGTACATTTGAGTACAACTTTTTTGCTTTGCGATTTCTCCTTCTCTGGCAGTTAACAAAGGAAAATCGACGACAACCACACTTTGGCCTAAGCTTTTATCTTTGGTATCTTTGCAGGTAGCAGGAAAAAGCCGGGATAAGAACTAAAGAAATTTATCTTCTTCTGCTGCATGAGCAAATTCGAATTAGTCGACATCTCATGCCCTACCAGTAGACATTTTTCTGAGATACCTACTTCTTAATTGGGGAATTCAAGCAATGCTTCTAATCAAGTCACACGCCATAAACTTGACTTTAATTACATCTTCCGTGCAACGCGATAGTTGAAATTGATGGTCATGTACTACTCAGGAATATCAGCAGAACATACAGCCATACAGCTAGCAAAGGTTTTCGGGATTTTGAGGTTAAATTACCTGGTATCTATCTACATTACAGTTAACATGGCGCCGGGCTGCGTCTGGACCAGACGCCGAGTATGGTACTATCAGTTATCTAGCTTGTGACAGTTGTTTGTGGCAAAGTTGTATTTTTTTCTTGCGCATGCGTTGGTATCCACGACTAGCTTATCGCAGCAGCGGTAATCTGCACACATGGTGCTGAGGTCACGAACACATGATATAAAAAGACCATGATGTCCAGCTACCAGCACTGTTGCATCGACCTCAGTTACCTCCGCCACCATGAAGTTTTTCGTCGCTGCTTGTCTTTTCGCCGTGGCCACGGCCTCTGCTATCCCTCGTAAGTATTTTCCTAACAACAAATTAAACATTTTTTCATAGAAACACTATCCACTTAATCGGTAGCGAATTGCAGTTAACAGAAGTTAGTGGTATGTGTATGCATTTTTCTATGAATCTACACATAGCTTATAACTTTAACGGATTGAAATCAAAGTAAATATGCACTTCTAGTGGGAACATCACTGTTACTAATGTCTAAACATTTGATACTGTCTGTCCATGGATTAAGCTTAAAGGGTATATAAAGTGTAAGTATAAGCAATAATTCCCAGAAGAGGTTCATAATAATTAGTGGCATTGAAGGAAATTAAGAAGTGCCGTAACTACCCCGTCCTTGTGACTAAAGTTATTTAGCTGTTGTGATAGCATTGACGGCATGAACCAGAATTTTAAAATTAACGTCACCAAAGTTAATACTATTAATGAGCTGCCACTGTTATTTTCACAGCCATGGTCTGATGAAGTAACTATCCTAAATGGATGCATAATGGCTCCTTCTCTGTTTTCGGATGCTACCATTTTCGCCATTGGCACGTATGTTTGATGATCAATATTTTTGGCTCCTCGGTCCAAAACCGTCATGGTGATAGGATATCTCTTTATTCTTCAAAATTGTAGTCTGAGGAAGATCAGCGAGGATGAATAGGTTTCGGTGTGTCTGTGTGTAGCTATTCTTCCGCAAGGCCTGCTTGGGTTTTTTTGCCGCCGCAGGCGCCGCTGCCCTGCCCTTAGTGTTTCGCCGACGGCTGTAGTGGGAGTGTGTCTATGTGTGCGTCGTGCGTTGAAATGGGAATAGGGGGCCGCAGGCTGGAACGTCTTGACGTGTTATCAACGGCAGTTCTGATTTGACAGCATCACCAACTGTTATTAACTAACTACTATTAGTTGGCTTTTTGTGCCACATCCTCTCGCTGATATTAGCTACCGACTACAACCCTCCAAGAGTGCATACCTCCGCCAACCAAGACAATGCTAAAGAAAAATTGAAATTGTTTCTGAAACTATGATTTTATTTTTTATCAGCACCAAAATATGGTCATTTGTGTTTTTTTGACAGTAATAACAGCTGCAATAATTTTCTTAAAGATCCGTTCATAACTTTTCAAGTTAGGTTCCTCATAAACGTATTGTCAAAATATATTTTTCAGTCAAACACGAAAAAAAACATCAGCCGAGCATCACCAAAATTTGATAATTTGATCATTCACTTTTTGCAATATATCTAACATTTCCTGCAAATTCCATGGAAATCCATTCATATTTTTTTTAGGTATTTTGCGAATAAGCAGAAAATCAAACAAAATAAACTAACAGATCATCACAAAAGTTTGGTCATTTCGTCCTTTTACTGTTCCAAACAACTGATGCAAAGTTCATAAAAATCTGTTCATACCCTTTTTTATTCATGGTACAAGGAAAAAAGAAGCAAACAAAGAAACAAGCGGTTGAACGGATCCTCACCAAAAGGTAATCGTCTGATCCAGTTAACATGCCTAATAAACCTTGTAAATTTTGTGAAGATCCGTCCATAGCTTTTTGAGTGATCTGACAGACAAACTTGACAAAAACATAACCTCCTAGGTCGCGGTTTCTGTTTCTATAAGGCACGTTACTGAAAATTACGTTGACTGAAGTCCCTTACGTTGGATGGAGGGAGCTTAGGAATAAACTATTTCCTAAGATCAGCCTTAGCTATGTCTCGGGGAATCGGGCAACAGTCCAAGTATTCTCTGACACCTAAGTAAAATTTTTAAGTCATAATTTTATCGCAGATGCCCTGCGTAAGGACAACCCTGACGAGCGAGGCCACTACTACCAGAGCGACATCAGGCTGCCCCTGCCCCGTATGGACAAGAATGGACTCATCGATGAGAGCTACAGGTGGCCCAACGGCAGGGTGCCTTACGTCTTCACTTCCCTTAGTAAGATCAACTGCACTTAAATAAATAAAATATATAAATATACTTTAAAAGGTTCACATAAGGACATGGTGTTCATCGAACAGCTTACTAGTGTTATATTAGATACGAAGATTGAGTTATACCCATCATTGCAAATCACCCTGTATTGCGGCCAATTTAGCTATCATCAAAGTGATAACTTTCCGTTAGAGAGGCCAAATGGAATCCTGTAGGAATTTGTTTAGATCCAGGTAAGATATATTGTCTGTGAAACTTGCGATCGTTATTCCAGTTTCTGAAATAACCCAATGATTACAGTAATGGGCATAGGTGTTGTGCTATCGGTTTGTATGACCTCTAGCTTGGTATCTCACATGCTTCTCCGTGTCTACCTAACGACTCAACTCACTCTTGCTTTGGCTGAAATGAAATGGACAACTTCCACCCAAATAAGCCAATGCTATTAATATAAATAGATATCTATTTCAATACAGTTTGCGCATGACCGTCACAAAGGAAGCTACTAATTCACTGTTCGCGCATGAACAGTGGTTATAACTGTGCTGTTGATGATGCAGTGCAACTGTTTTGCTTATAGCTTGTTCTTTTACTAGAATTTTGAAAGGTTAATCCGATCAATTCCAAAAACTGTAAAAAAATATATACCCATTTCATCTGCCTCAGGTGCAGTCAAGATAACCAATAGTCTTAGCTTCTAGCTTCACTAAGAACCGTTATGCATTATAGCTTTGCTTGAACACTGAAAACTTAGCTCTGTGTGCGCTTAGTTTACAGAGAATTTAACAGTCAGTGCTTCATTTGCCTACTATATTATATGCAATACATATGAATAAACATATTTGTCTCGTTACCATCGCTTGGATAGTGTTTTACATATTCGGCTTATATTTTTAAGTTCGTGTAACTTCAGAAGCTCTCCTATATGACGTACCGTGCTTATCATAGTGAGTTTTCATCCACGATCATATTTGTAGCATTGAGTATTGTAGTATAATGATCAGAATCAAGGAAAGTGAGACATAAGCTACTGCAGCCCGAAAAACATCACACCTTGCGGTGTTGCGACCGCTAATGCCTGCTTTATCGTTATAACACTGCACGGTAAAGCATGCTGGTGTAGGGAAAACGACACGCTTTAGTTGCCGTACGAGGTAACACTGCTTTGCTCGAAATTTCTGAATGATTCCAAACAGAACGTGTACGAAGTAAGTGAAAGGTTGTAAAGTAAGCATTTACTGTGTAAAGTCGTGGAATTTTAGTTAGAATGTATAGATAGTATGAACTTTAAAAACCGTATTGTTTCTGACATCAGGCTCCATCCAGGAGAGCATCGTGAGGTCAGCCATGGATGATTATAACTCCCTCACCGGTGGATGTATTGAGTTCGTTGAGAGGACTGATGAATCCGACTACATCAGCTTCATCTAGTGAGTTTTGGAAGGGTAAACTATTTGTTAACTTTAGGTACAAGAGTCTACCTTATTGGATTTTACTATGCGAGTTATGGCATTGAGAAAAACGAAGCAGACAAACAAACAAACAAACAAACCGATGGACATATCTTCACCAAAAGCTGATCATCTGTTCCTCCTATCATACCTAACAATGCCTGTAAATTTTGTCCAAATCGGTTCATAACTTTTTGAGTTATCTTGGTGACAGATATACAGACAAACACGACGAAAACATAACCTCCTTGGCTGAGGTAATTACGATGCACCAACAGCGGGGTTCAATAGGGTCATTCCACCGCAACGGTAGTTACATTCGGATTAAGTTATTGGTAAACTCTCATCCATATCTCTGGTTGCAATGCAATTAGACTGATATGGTTTTAATCATAATTGTACTATTGCCTAATGACGCAAATGGAACTACCCCGAGCATTCTGTATTTATTACTGTTTTAGTTATTAATTGTGAAAGTGGCCATGACAGTCGTCACATCATCAGATAATGATCTGACGAATGTTAGGAGAGATTTGTCTGCAGTAGGTGAGTCAGAAAATTTCGTTGCTGTGTGTTCTACCACAACGAAAAGTATCACAAAGCGATTACGGCACGCTTCTTGTGCGTCAAAGGAAAAAGTGCAATGGCGTGTTGTATGAGTACGCCAATACTTCGATATCCCGTTGGAGCCCAGGAAAACGTAGAGGTCGTATAGGACAACGCCTCCCACCGCGGAGATAACCCATTCATGTCTGCTTACAGCGAGGAAGAAGGATGCTGGAGCTACGTAGGACGTCTGGGAGGCCAGCAGCAGATCAACTACCCCACCTGGTGCACCAACTCCTACGGCTCCACCATGCACGAGATGCTCCACGCCTTGGGCTTCTTCCACATGCAGTCTGCCACGGAGCGAGATGATTACGTCACCATCATGTGGGATAACATTGAGCCCGGTGAGTCTTCTATTAAAACGGTGACTAAATAGTGTGTCACTGCATAGATACTAACGGATAATCTTCAGGAAAAAGAAATAATTCATCTATAATACCCCGCTACTATTGACAGACGGCGAAATGAACCACACGTTGTTGTTCCATTTGTAATTTGTTTCATATACTGTGGTTCTAATTTTCTGAAACATGCAACTCGCAAACTATTGTGATGAAGTGTTCACTACCCTCAAGCCTGTATGCAAACTGACTCGTATCAAATACGTTATAATGCCAGCCACGGTAACAGAAAGATATTTTCGAATCCAGTGGTAAGCTGCCTTGTATCTTCCTCGGTTCTGCATTAGTTTTTTCTCAACAGTATATTATCACTCGAAAAAGAGTCACTGATTAAATACAGAGCCTGGCGCTATGGCCATCGCCATCGTATGAACTACGATTTTACGATGGAACATGACAACAAATCCATCGGCGATGGCGATCAAACGATGGTCTGATGGAATTTTATCATACAATCGGCGATGGCCACTTTCTACATAAGTGATAGTATTATGAGGAAGAACTGGTCCGATGAAATGGCTGAACATGCCATCGGCGATGGCATACGATGGGCATCGTCATCGGTTGTACTTCCAGTGCCGATGAAATACTGAAATAAGGCTAAAACTACAGAAAAACAGACTTACCAGTTTGAAACATTTATATTTTTTTTAAATAACATTAAAACAAAGAGTGGGTAACAAAGTTTATTTTAAAACGTTCACCAGATCTAACAATGTCAATTAACATTAAGGTTTTCGAAAGTCATTAAATTCGAAGCATATTAGCTAAGGGGCTACTACAAATTAAACTTTGTACCGTATAAAAAATATTTACACTGAAGAGATGCTGCTTTTATTCGATGTTTGTGGTTTCAGATCTTTATATTTTTGAAATGTGTTAATGCGATGGTCCATCGTCAATTGTGAGGCCCTACGATGGCCATCGCAGATGGCTATTTCGTCGTAGGTCATCGTCTATAAAAACCAGCGATTTTTGGTTCCGATGGCGAAGGAGAGATAAATAGTATTACATTCTCCGTCTTAAGCGCGATGGCCATCGTACTATAATCACCGATACCGAACTCTGAATAAATAACATTAACGTTTTCGTTTATAGGTACCGAAAACAACTTCGACAAGTACAATTCTGACTACATCACCGAGTTCGGCTACACTTACGACTACGAGAGCGTCATGCACTACAGTGCCTACGCCTTCTCCGTCAATGGCGAGATGACCATCGTCACTATCGTAAGTTTCCGAAATGCTAGCCTGCATAACTTCTTTCCGAAATGCTAGCCTGCATAAATTCTACACATCAATACGAATATCTGAGACTGAAACTGCTATATATGTAGCTCGGCACCTTGAATGTGTTTCGAAAGCTGGAAGTTAGGGATTCCACATTTATAAAGAAAACTGGAACAGGATTTTTTCAGCTACTTCTCAGCTGTTGAGGTGCAGCTCCCTAGATTGTGGAGCTAGAGTACCACCCTCTTTGACCGCATGGAGGAAATAGGTGGAAGTGTTTCGATTCTGCAATCAAGTGCTGCAGGCCGCGTTGCACGTTACCACTAATTGAGGCCGCGCCTCAGTCATACCATACGTCCAAAAGTGACCAAATAGAGCAGGGTTTGAGTGAAGTGCAGTGGGTTACACAGCACCGCTCCTTGCTGTGAGGGACTTTTAGTTGCACCTCGGTGCTATTGGCCAATGCAGCAATGAAACGTTGTTGCGTTGCATGTCAAATTCTCTTGAAAAGTGACCGTTCCAAGCAACTATAGTAACGTTTGCTCCAGCCCCCTACCCCCAAGTGGCAGGGACTTATGGGTTTTGATGTCATTTTTGGGTATTTACGTGCATTACCTCCATCTAGGTTGAACGCAATTAGGATAGTGCAAAAAGTCCCAGTATTATTGAAGCTGATTTAGGCGCATTAGTTGACTCACCCATTAGTTGACTCACCCATTAGTTGACTCACCCATTAGTTGACTCACCCATTAGTTGACTCACCCATTAGTTGACTCACCCATTAGTTGACTCACCCATTAGTTGACTCACCCATTTTACAAGCTTGCGGGGCATGTAAGGTGCAAGCAGACTGGTCACGATCAGAGGTCCAGCTTTCATATATCACTTAACGCTTTCTTTTTGAATTAATTAGCCTCTCTCGTAGGAATGAAATTATACGAACTGTAGCATTCGTTTACGGAACGGCCAGTCAGTGGTAAGGCCAATAAGTGGTAACCACAAATGTAAGCGGCCGATAAAGTAATAAAGTTGTTCCACAATTAATAAATATGTGTGCAGCGATTCTCGAATGGGCCTACGATAAACAGGATCTTTTTCTTATCGTAAATTTCAAGAATGATTATTAATACTAGCTTTATTTTTTTCAGGACCCCGCCTACCAGGACGTGATTGGCCAGCGTGACGGCCTGAGCTCCACCGATCTCGGCAAGCTGATGGCCATGTACAACTGTTAAACACCGGCCAAGCGACTGTTGTGCTCCTGAACACTGTTGGATGAAAACCAAAAATTCAATCTCTGGGACTCTAACTGAAGATGCTACAATTTTGGCGCACAACATTCTTGAAATGAGGCAGTATCCACACTTTTATTTGGCATGGCACCAATTTTACGACTGAAAACTGTATCCAACGAACTTCAGAAATTTACCGCAAGCAGCGTAGTATTTCTCAACTGATAGCAATAGAGAACTGACAATTTTATAACGCATTTCTGAAGCTATGCAGAATACATCACTAATACATTGATCAAAATATAAGATTTTGTATCATTCCCTCGCTTTACGCAGAAGTCATCTGGAAGCGCTGCGCATTGAAAAGGGCTATGAACAGCTTTGAAGATAGCATTAACTTCCTATAATGAGTCACAAACCTTATCCCGTTTGAGTAAACTTCTCGCTTAGTTTTTGTTTGGTACTGTATTTTACGGTAAATATATTACAGGAACGCCTGCATAAACCATTCAGCAAATGACAATGGCCAAAGTTTTCATTTCTAAGTTCTGCATGTCATATATTAATCGTCAATACTTCCTTATATTGACTCTCAGTTTACTATGGTGACTGACAAAATGTAGGTAGAAGCATGGTACCCGAGAACAGAACCAATGTATTACCAGCGATCAGCTAGTGTATAAAGTAGCTTGCAGTTAAATTATCTTGCCCTCTTCACCAGGGTATTTGCAATTTAGAGGTCTCAGTCTGTAAATTCAATAAGTATCTAGAACAGGATTGAGATACCACCAATGAAGCGTTACTTTCATCAGTTATTTTTCCTGAATTAGCTACACTAGTGGCGATGTATCAAATCAACTGTAATTACCTCCGCTAAGGATGGTATATTTTAGACGAGTTTCTTTGTCTGCCTCTTTATCTGGCTGGGTGTTTTTCTGTTACCAAGATTACTCAAAAGTTAGGAACGGTTCTCTATGAAATTTACAGGAATGGTTAGAAATCTTAAGAGACAGAAATAATCAAATTATGGTGGTGATCGTCTGGTATGTTTGTGTTTCACTAAGATTTGTCAGTAATATAACTCGAAAAGTTATAAGCAGATTTTGCAGAAAATCACAGAAGATGTTGATACTGCCACAAGGGACAAATAGCCAGATTTTGGTGCTGACGAAAAGTAAATCATAGTCTGTATACCAATGTGAATTTTTCGTTATTGATATTTAAATACTTAGCTTGGCAGAGGTATGCGCTCTCAGTGTCCCCTAGAGACTAGGTTAAACAATATAAAATCAGACAGCTTACTACGGTAATGCTACTTGACGTGCTAGCTTTATACTAAATTAGTTTGCGAGTTCGAAATGCATCGAAGGCAATGTTTCCATACCCATTTTCCTGTTAGCCCTCGTATTGAAATACGAAACCAAGATCTTCCGTGGTACAAAGAAGGGTTTTTCTTTCTTATGCGTGCACTTAGCATTTCTTCGGGAATGCTAATACCGGTAGATCACAAATGAAGAGCTAATTTGAGAATTACTAGGAGTCATAAAATCATTCCGATTAAGATTATCACTCTTGTGCAATTACCCCGCCTTTACTAACGTGTCACTATACATATAAACTATAGCGAATCACCAAATCTTTACAAAAATATGGTCATTTGCTTTTTGTGATACACCAAACAAATCATGCAAATTTAACGCAAGTATAAGTCCATGCTTTCAGGGGCCCAGGGGCAGGCTGCCCTTCCAGTGGAGGCAATAATGGGGGGGGGGGGGTTAGCATGTGCCCTTTCAGTGGGGGGAGGAGGGGCAATAAGAGGGGCAGCATGTTTAGAGGAATGAATTCAGTAAGTACAAATGTATAAAAATGAGCAAGTTTCTAATAATTATGCTTCAAGTATGACTATGCAGCTTTGTCTGCAGCTCTTTTTTCTAGACTGTTGAAATTCTTTGGATTTAACACCTTTCCATCTCTTGAATGCAAATTTTTCTCCAGAGAAAGGCACATACTGCCCTCTTATTGCCCCTCCTCCCCCCACTGAAAGGGCACATGCTGCCCCTTTTATTGCCCCTCCTCCCCCCACTGAAAGGGCACATGCTAAACCCCCCCCCCCATTATTGCCTCCACTGGAAGGGCAGGGGAGCCTGCCCCTGGGCCTCTGAAAACAAGGACTTATACTTCTGTGAAATTTGCATGATTTGTTTAGTGTATCACAAAAAGCAAATGACCATGTTTTTGTAAAGATATGGTGATTTGCTATAGTTTATATGTATAGTGACACGATAGTAAAGACGGGGTAATTGCACAAGAGTGATAATCTTGATCGGAATGATATTATGACTCCTAGTAATTCTCAAATTAGCTCTTCATTTGTGATCTACCGGTATTAGCATTCCCGAAGAAATGCTTAGTGCACGGTTAAGAAAAAAAAAACTTCTTTATACCACGGAAGATCTTGGTTTCGTCAATACGAGGGCTAACAGGAAAATGAGTATGGGAACATTGCCTTCGATGCCTTTCGAACTCGCAAACTAATTTTAGTATAAAGCTAGCTCGTCACTACAGAATGTGGTGAACATTTATAGCAGGTGATACACATCAGATTCACATAAGTTCACATGGGTACATTCATAAGTTGTTATAAGCAACACGTAGGAGTTCATTTGTGCTCTATAGCCTTCGACGTTAACAACGAGCACAATTTAAACGCTGGTTGTTGTCGGCAGCATACAAGCCAGTGCGTTTTGTAGAGCAAGAATTTTTATTGCATCCCATCCCCATCTATTAATTCTCGCAATGGCGGAATAGAAAGAGAGTTGCGCTGGGAACCTCCCGATGTCAGATTCGCTTCCATGCCAGTGTGATGAGAGTTAATTCTCAGGATTGCAGCGTTATTCTTTTCAAACATTTGAAATCTTTTGCAACGGCACCTCCCTAACTAGCAAAAAGGTTGCGGACAGGGTCACACTTGTCATAATAGGCCTTCCGTTATTTGATGTCATGGCTCTGACGATCTGCGTTAACTGCAGACGTGCCTGCTTTGGGGCCTAGCGAGTATTTTTTATCTGCAGCAAGAAAAAGTGCATGTGAATTTCCCAACTGAGATGTTGCGTTAGGCTGACTATACCTTTCACCAATTATTTTTTTTCTGTTGAGAGTGTTAATCATGTACTAATTTACGTGTCGAGTCCACGAATCAGCCATTATTATCAGTAGATAAAAGCACGTGCTCGTAGTTAAACTATAAGAGATGTGAGCATGATTGTGCACAGCAGCATGAATGTTGTCATCCAGAAATCACTTTGCATTGCCGTGCAGATAAGAGACGTGTGAGCGCGGCCTGTTATCAGTAGGGAGAAGCCTTCACTAACTGAGCATCTTTTCCACAGAGTTGAGTGGTTGTGGGCGCATTTGATTTGTGCGTTGTGCAGGGCGGCAGTGACAGTGTTCTTCAGTTTGTACAACACTAGAAGCGAGTGTTTGTGTTGCATTGACGGTGTTTGTGTAGCCCTGGCAGCGTTTGTGTTGCACTAGTAGCGTTTTTGTAGCACTGGCAGCGTTTGTGTAGCACTGGCAGCGTTTGTGTAGCACTGACAGCGTTTGTGTAGCACTGACTGCGTTTGTGTTGCACTAGTAGCGTTTGTGTAGCACTGGCAGCGTTTGTGTTGCACTAGTAGCGTTTTTTGTAGCACTGGCAGCGTGTGTGTAGCACTGGCAGCGTTTGTGTTGCACTAGTAGCGTTTGTGTAGCACTGGCAGCGTTTGTGTTGCACTAGTAGCGTTTTTTGTAGCACTGGCAGCGTTTGTGTAGCACTGACAGCGTTTGTGTAGCACTGGCAGCGTTTGTGTAGCACTGGCAGCGTTTGTGTAGCACTGGCAGCGTTTGTGTAGCACTGGCAGCGTTTGTGTAGCACTGGCAGCGTTTGTGTAGCACTGGCCGTGTCCAGGGAGTAACAATAACGGGAGGAACCGACATCAGCTGATGAAAAAATGATGACGTCACATCCCGAGCGGCGCTCAGCCTGTGACGTCACAGCGGACTTCAAGCGCTCAAAGTTACAATAGAAGTATAAGCAGAGCTTTTTACCCAATATGGCACATACGTAACAATATATTAACGTTAAAAATGCAATATAGATAGCACTGTCCTGACATAAACTACTTATTAAATTATCTAGACTTTTTCGTAGGCATCTCTATGAAATATTGTAAAATACAAAGTCCCCAAGAACAAGCTAAAGCAAAAAAAAAAAAAAAAGGAACAAAACGACGAATATGTGAAGCAATATCACTGATAGTATGTGTTAATCAGTTTATCATCCACTCATCCGAAAATCTTGTAGAATCGTCGTCAGTACAACTTTATATTCACCGCAAAAATTATTACAATTATTATTATTATTAAATGTTTACCGTTAAATTGGTTTCCTCTCCAAGTGTCACTAGGCAGCTACGGAGGTAAATTTTTACAAAAGTCCAATATGGTGCCCAGCAAATTCACTACTACAAATTGATAGTAGTCTATTAGAGAAGTTCAGTGATACCCATTTATATATATCAGTCGGATATGCATAGTTTTAGAGTTATATGACTTTGAAGTTTCTATTGTTTTTCTATGGGAGAAAATAGCCGGTGCCATCATAGGCTTGCTAGCCATCCCATAGGAACCTTCTTAACACAACATAACTTAATCTAACCCAACCCAACCCAACCCAACTTAACTCAACCTAACCCAACTCAACCTAACCCAACCTAACCAAACCCAACCTAACCTAACCTAACCTTACCTAACCTTACCCAACCTAACCTAACCCACCTAATCTAATCCAACCTAACCTAACTCAAAACTAACCTAACTCAACCTAATCAAACCCAACTTAAAGATTAGGTGGGATTAGGTTAGGATGGGTTAGGTTAGGTTGAGTTAGGTTAGGTTGGGTTGAATTAGATTAGGTTGAGTTGAATTAGATTAGGTTGGGTTAGGTTGGATTAGGTTAGATTAAGTTGGGTTAGGTTAGGTTGGGTTAGGTTGGGTTAGGTTAGGTTAGGTTGGGTTAGGTTATATTGGGTTAATAAGGTTCCTATGGGATCGCTAGCAAGCCTATGATGACACCGGCTATTTTCTAACATAGAAAAACAATGGAAACTTCAAAGTCATATATCTCAAAAACTATGCATTTCCGACTGATATATATGGGTATCATTGCACTTCTGTTATAGACTACTATCAATTTCTATTAGTGATTTAGCTGGGCGCCATATTGAGCTTTTGTAAAAATTTACCGCTACGGATATTTGTTCAGATTAGGAGTGAACTGAAACTCAGCAAACTGTGAACATCACTGAAATTTCTAGGGCACTGTGAGACATTCTAAACTAGAGAGCACTCTGAGAGCGCATACCTCCGCCAAGCAAGGCAAAGGTAACGAAAAACGCAAATTGGTTCTGAAACCGTGATTTTCAACCAAAATTTAATCATTTTTGCTGTTTGATGGTATTAAGAATTTTTGCAATTTTCATGACGATCCGTTCATAAGTTTTTGAGGTATCCTGCTAGCAAACATTATGACTAGAGCTAGGACATAAGAGCTCTTAAAAAAGAGTCGTAGTAGCGGTTAAAAAGAGCCCTTGTAGCGCTATAAGTGTGCATTGATAGTGATAGAAAAGGGCGTCATATAAGCACTTATGGGAGCGTTTGGAGCAGTTACCGGAGCATTTAGAGCACTTATGGAAGCGTTTGGAGCAGTTACCGGAGCATTTAGAGCACTTATGGGAGCGTTTGGAGCAGTAACCGGAGCGTTTAGAGCACCATAGTATAATTTACACACCTATCGGAGTAAGAATTTAAACGAGGTTTTGCTTCGCAAAATATTTTGAAGGATTGAATCCAAGAATAATCCTGAAAAATCAAACTATACAGGGTGTGGTGTATTTAGATGGGGAAAATAAAAGAATTTTCATAAGTGAAGAAAAAACCTCAAAACTCCTTTGTTTTCGAGAAATGACGACCTGAAATACTTAAAGGGAGATTTCGGGCGAAAATGAAAAAAGTTTTTTATATATGGACCAATTTGAATGAAACTTGGCTTAGATACGTAAAATCGGAAAAAAATTGTTGTTACTCAAGTGCTTTTTTCATTTTCCTCATAGAAAATGAGTTTTTCATAGGAAACGGCGAAAGTTGGGCTGGTTGAAACCCTACTCCTACAGTTTTTGAGCTGGTCACGAAAATGATTCTGGTATCAGAAGAAACGAAATTTGATCCTCTATCAGAGTGAAATTTTTCGGTTTTATTTTCGAAATAGTTTTGAGAAAGTTGAAAAAAGCTCAATTTTTAATTTTTTTCAAAAACTGCGCTGTCACTCGTCTCCTAATTCAAAAATCAAACAATTTCTTTTTAGATTTAACATATCTATATCAAGATTCATTCAAATCGGTCCAATGATAAAAACTTTTCATTTTCGCCTGAACTCTCCCAGTAAGTATTTCAGGTCATTTCTCGAAAACGAAGGAGATTTAAAGATTTTGCCCCTCATGAAAATCGTTTTATTTTGCGATTTTCTATATATGGTTAAAATACGTGCATCGCATTACGCAACACCCTGTATACATTTTTAAAAATTATAAACTGATCAGGCACGTCTCATTCATCTATCAATTATGCCATTTTATTCGTTAGTGTGTCATAGTATGGGGGAACTCATCATAAAGTTACCCCACACCCAAGAAGTTCCCTACTTAAACCATTCTGCCACATTCAACCAGATGACATGATGTCAATGTGTATTGCATATTGCTGTTGGCGTTTATACATGCTAGGATCAAACTCGTTTATATTCAGTACACTTGAAGGTACGGTTCACCACCTGCTAAGAATGCTCCAGATATTTGAGATTGCTCCAACTTTATGCGCAGTTAGAGTCAAATGGAGTACTAAGGTGCACTTTGGAGCCTTTACAGCGTTTGGAGCATTATGGAGCATTAAGAGCGCTTGTAGTATTTTACGTATAAATGCTTCAATGTCCGAGCTCTAAATATGACAAACATTAGTCAAACACACAAACTAATCAAACGATAATCACCTAAATTTAATCATTTATGTCTGTTAACATCACTAACAACTCCTGTAAATTGCATAAGGATCAATCCATAACGTCCCGAGTTATTGTGCTAACAATCCTAAAATCAAACTAAGCGACGAACGAACAAACGAAGAGATCATCTTAAAAATTTGGTCATTCACTCTTCGTAATGAACCTAACAACTCATGTAAATTTCATGTAAATCCGTCCATAGCTTTTCGCGTTATGGTCTTTAGATAAAATGGGCAGGCAGATAAACAAAGAGACAGATGACCGGATTTTCACCAAAAGTTAAATATCTGTTACTGAAAACATTCCTAACAATCCCTGTAAAGTTCATAAAGATCTGTTCTTTAGTTTTCGGGTAATCTTGGTGACAGACGCGCAGACAAATAGACGGACAAACACGACAAAAACATAACCTCCTTGGTGGAGGTAACAAGTGGATGGGCGAACGCCTTGATATGAATTACATGTGAACTCACCTTGATGGCGAGTTCACACGTCGTTCATATCAATGTGTTCGCTCATCCACTTGCCCAAAGGTGCTACTGTGTCCTAGAAGTAGCAGAAAAGTGCACTGGTTTCTGAGTTCTATTCCGCTCGAAGTTTGAAGAGATATCCTTTACTTGCCTAGCTAGTGATACTTGTGGAGGAAACTGATTTAGCGGTTCACGTTTTACTAACGTTTTGTGCCGTACACAAGGTTGAGCGGACGACGTCCACGATACAAAACATTCTTACGAGTGGGTGAGGGAACGCGTTGGTATGAATGACGTATGTACGTGTTCTACCATTCTGCCCACTCAAGTTATTAAGCCTGGATGCGATTTGCTCCAGCAGCACGACAGACTTCTCTGCATTATTTGAAAACAACTAATACCTACTAACGACGGGCCTAAATACAATACCTACAACACAGACACGTGTTGAGCTCTATCTGGAACGTCTAGGTTGAGAAGAATAGACGGTAATATCAAGGATAAAAGTATATACATCAAGTGAACTTCCCAAGGCTTGGTCCGCTATGACGCGGACAACGATCATTCTTTTTTCTTCATATGCATGTCTGTTCCTCATTACGGTGTTTATGTAGCAATGGCAGCGTTTGCATAGCACTGACGGTGTTTGTGTAGGCCTGACAGCGATTGTGTAACACTGGCAGCATTGGCATAGCACTGGTAGCGTTTGTGTGGCGCTGGTAGCGTTTGTGTGGCGCTGGTAGCGTTTGTGTGGCGCTGGTAGGGTTTGTGTGGCGCTGGTAGCGTTTGTGTAGCACTAGTAGCGTTTGGTTAGCACTGGTTGCATTTGTGTAGCACTGGTAACGTTTGTGTAGCACTGGTAGCGTTTGCGTAACACTGGTAGCGTTTGTGTAGCACTTGTAGCGTTTGTGTAACACTGGTAGCGTTTGTGTAACACTGGTAGCGTTTGTGTAACACTAGTAGCGTTTGTGTAACACTGGTAGCGTTTGTGTAGCACTAGTAGCGTTTGTGTAACACTAGTAGCGTTTGTGTAACACTGGTAGCGTTTGTGTAGCACTAGTAGCGTTTGTGTAACACTAGTAGCGTTTGGTTAGCACTGGTTGCATTTGTGTAGCACTGGTAACGTTTGTGTAGCACTGGTAGCGTTTGCGTAACACTGGTAGCGTTTGGGTAGCACTTGTAGCGTTTGTGTAACACTGGTAGCGTTTGTGTAGCACTGGTAGCGTTTGTGTAACACTGGTAGCGTTTGGTTAGCACTGGTAGCGTTTGCGTAACACTGGTAGCGTTTGGGTAGCACTTGTAGCGTTTGGGTAGCACTGGTAGAGTTTGTGTAGCACTGGTAGCGTTTGTGTAACACTGGTAGCCTTTGTGTAACACTGGTAGCGCTTGGGTAGTTTGCGTAGCCCATGGTAACCCTAGTGTATCACTGGCAACGTTCATGTATCGCTGGTAGCGCTTATAAAATATTGGTAGTGCTTGTGTATCACTGGCAACGCTTGCTAATGACTGGCAGTGCTTTTGTGTCTCTTGTGACGCATATGTATCACTGGCAACGTTCATGTATCGCTGGTAGCGCTTATAAATTATTGGTAGTGCTTGTGTATCACTGGCAACGCTTGCTAATGACTGGCAGTGCTTTTGTGTCTCTTGTGACGCATATGTATCACTGGCAACGTTCGTGTATCGCTGCCAACGTTTGCATTATGTGAACAATATATCTTCATTCATGATAACCGCCAAGTCAGTAACTACATCTCTCGTTTTCTTCGCTTGGTGACAGGGAATTTACTCCTAGTGCAGAAAAAATATATTAGTAGGAAAATAACAGGAGAAGTCCCCGCTTAACCTTTACGTGCGGTGTACTAGAGGCAGTTAACATATCGGTACGCTAGCTGGAGGAGGTGCACGGGCGCTCTGTGTGTGTACAGCACTTGCCGTGGCCAGTATAGTGAACTGAGTAGATATTGGTGTCATGGTTCCCTTTTTGTTTTGGTTGAATTACATCAATAATTGCTAGGACTAAGTAGGTGGAAACTTAATCAGGTATAACGAGACCAACACTGGAGTCAACTTCTGTTCATGTTTAGGCTACGATGGACGATTTATGAAGTGCGGACTGTGCGGTTTCCGGATATGCTGCAGTAGAATTTGATGAATCAAACGTTTTAAACAAATTTAAACAAAATTCAGTGCCTTACTTGTTTAGCGATACTACATCCAAGTTAAAAATTTAGTAATTAAACCGTTTCCAAGGTTAGGAGGCATATATTCTTCAAAGATGGCAGAAACACTTCAATGCTTATACCATGTACAACACTATCCAAATAGTGCTGTTGGTAAAGGAAAAACATAATTAAACCATGCACTGACAGGGTAATTTTCACCCCTAGCATGGTACCTCTATGGCGGTGTTTTACCCTTGTTGTCAAGGTCGTCCTGGAACAAGAACAATAATCCAGAAACGTTCTCTTGATTTTTATACTATCTCAAGTCGAAACGCCCTCTTGCGTCTATAGTATCGAGTTGTAACTCTACTTAAAAATTAATCTTTTGTATTGTATCATCTAGTTTATATTGTTTTCGTCGTTCTATTTTACTTCAAATTTGAATATATACTCATAACTTGCTTAGTGACATGTTCTGAGGTTACTGGTCTGACAGCTAGCACTTTAATACCTTTTTTGGCGTACACACAAATGTGCATATAACGACGCTACAAAACATGCCGACGATTGGATAAGTGAACGCGTTGAATAGACTAACGTGTAGACCGACCTTTAGAAATCTCCACTCGGGCAACGGAGGATGCAACGAGTTTCAACCCACCTAGCGTTTATATCTCAAAGCTCTCCGCACAGCTCAGACCAACAGATAGCAGTAATAGGTCTTGGAATGTTCACTGCTCTGAGCAGGCGAGTGCGTGGTGCCATGCATCAAGTCCAGGAAAGGAAGCATTAACGTGCCTAGGAAAGTTAAGTAGTTTAACGTTGTAGCTGACGTTGGATTGATAACAGCTGGACAATAAGGTTTAATTATCGTTTACTCTTAGACTTTTAAAATATTCAAAATTTACTTTTGTTTGCTTAATAAGAAGCCCGTCACCAAGGCAGCTGCTGCAAACGGCATCGTGGTACTACCTGTATTTCAGGGGAAGTCAAAATCAACTCAAATTAATAAAAGTAAACGCATCGGGAACCTATCCCATCTTCAGTACAGTCTAAACTACATTTTAATAAAGAATTTTAGTATCGTGAGAGTCGGTAAAGTAAAATAACATCATTAAACTTTTTTTTACCCTCATCACCAGGTGAATGCCATAACAGCGCGATGTCTGAAGGAGTGTTAGCTAGGCACTGTAGAGCGCATAGTACAACTGATGATTTTCAAACTTAGCTACTGTGTTTATTTTCTGTGCATGGATCCAAGTTGCTTAGATCTATTGCCGTTACAACTGACTTTGTTTCGCTAGGATTGAGCGTAGGACTGATTTGACGAGAACCTTAACTTTCGAAACCTAAACGGTGAAATTGCATGAAATTTTTTGCTCTTGAAGAGAAGTGACGGCTAAGCCACAGTCGGCTAGACCGCTCACTCCAACTTGGGAAGCGAACCCACATGCACCGGCTCGTGCTGCAGACAAATTTCCACCGAGGTTCAGAAAAGTGTACGGCTAGAGTCGACCTTCGATTATGTTATCTTAGGTATAGTGTCATAGAAGGAAGGTTTGTGGTACCTGTGCCCCCTTCCCCCAACAATTAGGCCAGTACCCCCCCCCCCCCCCCCCCCNCCCCCCGAGGAGAGTGGATCGCACTACTGAGCATCAAATCTTTCTTCTTGGCTGAGGAACAAAGCACCTGATGTGGCTAGTGAAGCAGCGTCCCTTAATTACCATTCAACCACTTCGCCTCGGTAACTTACATCTAGTTTAGTTTTGAGTTCATTGAACACGTCTCGGTATATTTTCATCAGTAAATGAAACAACTACCACACAAATTACTCTTTGTGTGTGCAGCATAAATGGTGCTGTGGGAATACTAGTAACTTAACAAAAATAGAAATTACATTTTCACTGCATCCTACAAAACATTTTCTCGCTTTTGGGCTTTTGAACTGAATCCAAGACGGTTAGTTCGTAAGCCGAAAAGTGTGGCTGCAAGATTTATGTTTTAATTTTTTAAATTGAATATCTTAGGGACTACCTGAAGTTATTTTTGGCATTTTACTCTAAAATTTTAAATGGTCAGTTACAAAATAGTAACAATTACATAAGGTTATTTCGAGCGATGGAGAACATTTTTGAGTTTTCAATGCATCTTCTCAGGGTGCAGTTTCTATTCCCTTTGGCACTGAAATGACAATTAGGCCTATAAAAGGTTTATCTAAGTAAAATTATTCAAATTCAAGCAAAGTATTCACTAGCGTGGAAAGGAGACAGCATTATAGTTTGATAACTTACTTTGAGCTACAGCAAACACGATGCAGCGTAAAAATCAGATTCTCTTTTGATTCGAAGCATGCGTGCTCATTGGCTACTGAAAACGCGCCAGCAAATTATTGAAAACAGGCAGAATTATAAAATAGTTGCTACTACCACTGCTTCTACTATTAGTATCGTTGATAACTTGAGGTACTTGCGCTGATATACCTAACTCAACATCATACGGAATACGCATTTTATTCCAGACAAACAAAGGCGTGGTGAAAGAAAAAAGCCGCAGCATAATAAAGGGTAGTTTGGCCTGCTGGAATCATGCTGGACGCCTGGAACCGGTCTCACACCACAGCCTGCCTGGGCCTCGCGACAGCCACCGGCATCGTCTACTTACTATGGCGCCGAAGAAATAAGACGGAACAGTAAGTACGACCATTGGGAACTTTAAGACAGAAATTAGATTAGATAGCTGGCAGTAGACGGATCACCAGGCCCATTCCCAAACAGCAGCCAGAACTGGTGTTCCGGCCTTCCATAAGCTAGTGCCGTAATGTCGGATAATGCAGCCCTCCGAGGTTGAAGAAAAAGAAGGAGAAGAAAAAAACTATGACAAGGTTAGGAGGAGCTCGTGCAAGTGCGATTCGTTGCAACAGACTATCCGGGACTCAGACACGTTCGGTTAGTTGGGGTATGGTAGATAATAGCTGAAGCCGCGTCTACACGATCCATCACTTCATCAATCACAAACACAGGAATGGAGATGCAAAAATACAAACACTTCTCTTCCTTGTCCCAACGGCATCAAAGAGAATTCACGAACCCTTCAAGGCCAATTAAGATACGCGAATTCAGCATTCCATCTATCTATCTATCTATACTGTATTATACTAAAAGTCTGTGAACCGGTCTTGCTTGTTTACTTGCTTGTGTCTTGCTTGTGTCTTGCTTGTGTCTTGTGTCTTGTGATCTTGTGATCTTGTTTGACACATTTTCTTCACTTTTAGA
>LQNS02004412.1:6372646-6384958 GCA_001587735.2 Parhyale hawaiensis | reverse complement strand
AAGTTAATCATCTGTTCCTCCCAACATACCTAACAATCCCTGTAAATTTCATCCAAATCGGTTCATAACTTTTTGAGTTATCCTGGTGACAGACAAATAGACAAACAGACAGACAGACAGACAGACACATACAGACAGACAAACACGACAAAAACAGAACCTCCTTGGCGGAGGTAACTAGACGTATATGCTACAGTTATCAGTAATTGGAAACATATAGTTGCAAAATGCTTCCCGCTGTCCAGACGTTCGGATCTAACATAAACAAAATTTGTTATGCGTGTTAATTTAAATAAGAAATGATTCCTTAATTACTAAATAATATAATGAAGCCACATAGATATATTCACAGAGCGAAATACATATAATTGTCGAACTTTTTGTTTGACATAAATCCCGCGTGTTCGTGCTGAAGTTTTCCAGCAGGGTTGGCCAATATCAGTCGCAGACTTCGAAGGCTCGCCGCGTGTGTTTGTCAATCAAACTAGTTCCGCGATCACAAACTTCGCCGAAAAGATGGATCGTGTAGAGGCGGCTTTAGGTGCGTGACATCTGAAGCTCTGGCCATCAGTGGGTACCGCTATGCCAGTACAGCCAGTAAAGTGCTGCCTTAAGTAATCAGATGTGCCTGTAATATCTACCATTAGTTCGATCTAGTTAATACAGTAGCACTGAGCAAAACCAACGAGTGCTAGATATCGTTGCGTGTCTGTGATTCCTTGGATAAATATTCTGAAATCTTGAATTACAGTAGATTGGATAACGTGAGACAATAGTTTACCGAATGGTTAATACAAAACCACTTCTTGTTGCCCTCATCAACTCGCACGTGGACTTCGGTCATTTTAATCATTTCATGAACCGAGGAAAATGTTCATGGAATAGAGCTTATAAAACTTAACAGATAAGCCTATAGTAACCGTACGTTATATAGTTCTTGCATTATATGACATTCATAAATTATTTGAACGTTTTTCTGAGACTAAAGGCTCTTTATTCACCGTTGGCCTATCACTTTCCATCCGACACAGTCCATTTTCTACCATCTATCTGCTGTTGCGTTAATTTTTTGGGCCGTATATATGGGACGTGTTGATCACGCCATTTTACAGGTTTCAATATTGGGAGTCCAAAGTTTTTCAATAAATTGATTTACATACGTGGAGCTGGTAACTCTTCGAACAAGTCTATATAACAGTGGAGTTTTCGTAATTTGCAAGTGAGCATAAATCAGTCCTTTTTTTATAACTACCTAGGCAATTTGACCCATTCCACTGGTACAGGAGTGTTATTTTCTTATATGATTATAGAACATACTTCTTTCCGTTCATACCGACTAAACTATGTCACTAACTATAAAAAAGTTGACATTCTTAGACGGACTAATAAAACTGCCGTAATATTTATTGAAGAAAAAAAATAAGCAGATCGCTGGTTTTGCAACCACGAAGCTGATACTGATGCCCAGATATATCGTCAGTAGTAAAAGCGATATATATAGATATAGGTATTTATTTTCTTTGGAACAATGTCACAAAGGTAAATGCTAAACATTTCTTGCGTCCTTCAGGTGGGAGGAAGTGGGCCATGTGGAAAGCCTCGTTATTTTCCCCGTAAAATCAGCCATGGGCGTGAATGTGAAGCGGGCTGTTGCCCTCGACCACGGACTGCGGCTGGGTCCTTTGGTGGACAGGTGAGACCTAGTTTATATATACTAATATATACTGTATTTTAAAATAATGATTGCAATGTTCGACCATAACCAATGTTGCTACTTGTGGATAGCAATTTTCCACATGCTATAGAGTAGGGAAATTTCAATTATTGACCTATCCACGGTGAAGTCATTTGGATAGCCTATAGATTATGTAGTTGTAGGTCATGCAATAGTACTAAGAGGTAAATAACTTTCACTATTTGGACTGAGACACGAATCTATTCATATACTCTAATAGTAACTATTAATGTGTTATTAGTAAATTTAAATATTTGTTGCTATTGGGTGATGTTTTGAAAACGGGTTTACAATGACATCAAAAATTTTATTGACTACAGCAATGCTTTGCTGTTCTGAGCTACTTGAAAAAGTCTTTTATAATCACTGCTTTGTTAACAGGAAGGCATACTACGATAATAACACTGCCAAACTTACGGTAATCTTAACGGTGAAGTTTCATACATACGTAAATAACCCTGCCCTTAACAAGGCACCTTAGTTTGCGTCGAGTGAGTCTTGCCTGAACGCCCAATAAAACTGTAATTTTCAATATTTTATATTTGAAATGCTCGTAACCTCCTACAAGTGACTGCACCATTTACAAGACACTTTTTTTAAATCTGATTCAGGAGGGAACACTTGGTGCCAATTCATCAAATTTACAGATAGGTTCCATCATTTATCCGTGGATTATGTATTAAAAGAGCAAAGAAAAATAATACTGGCATAGACAGCAACAGTACTTGACTCTTAGGTCTCACGCTGGCGTTCAGAAGGCGGCAACGGAAAAGTGGGATTTTTTCAAGAGCTATCCTTTTCCTCCTATCTAATACTGAAGAAAAAAATTCTAAGGTACTCAACATTTTTCTTGCGGAGAAGGTATCTTCGATACGGCGGGACGCACTTAGGCGCTTGCCTGCATGACTGTGTCGGGACATGTTCATAATAGCTCTTGAGAAAATTTCATTTTTCCCATTTTGGCCGCCAGCGTCAGAGGCCACTTGGATCTAAGACTCAAGTACTGTTGCGGTCAATGATACTGGCATTCAGAGGTAATGTTATAAAGTAATTATAGCAGAACTTTGATTTCTTGATAGACTTTTCTATGACAAGTGTAGAGGATTACTGTACCGAAAAGTCCATAGAGTTCACGATGACTCACTCTTAAAAAAAAATGTTAGTAAAGGCTAACTGCCAATTGTTGTAGTGTTAATCGTTACGAGTGCTACTCTAAATTAATTATTTTCTTCAAAATGGCAATACTAACCAAGTAGTGAACAGTGTAAACAAAAAAGAAAAAAGAGAAGAAGAAAAAAAAGTGCAAAGCACCGTTATTATTTCGGAAGGACAGAGTTTATTTGGTCATTACGGTATTAGTTACTTACATTAATGATAATATTGATATTAATTTTTATTGCGCACAATCGTAAATAATTTTAGGAACAAATAACGACTGCAGTGTTTTCCTCATTTAGTTTAGTCCTCTATCGTTGTACGTGAGAATTTATTGTTATCCTTCACATGTTGAAAGCAGAAACCGGTTATCAAGTGAAAATTAGAGCAAACTACGGACCCTTCGTATTGCACCCAACAGGCAATAGTTTAGTTTATAAAACTTTATCAGACCAACAGCGAAAATATTCTTATGGCAAAGCATATGTTCTCTCACTGATACCGCTGATAGCAAAGGTTTATCGGTAAAGCAAGGTTTGAATATCGAGATAAGGCAACACACTTACAGATAACGGCTTAAACGCAACCAACTGAAAATACGATGCTACCTTTTCAATCAAAGATAGGCACTGAGACTCAATGAGAACACAGGAGGCTATTTTCTAAAATATAATAAGTTGCACCTCATATACACGCTAACATGTTAATTAATCAACACACCTGCTGTAATTGGTAGATAAATACACCTCAAGAGGTGGCCTCACGATATTTCGAAGGTATAACAGACTGAAGAATGAACAATATGAACAACAGCTCCATGAAGATAAAGTTATAGTAAATAATTAGAATGAAACATCTCGCATTAAAAAAATATACATGTTTGACTCGTCAGCTTTGCGTTGCTATTCTCCACAAGTAGGTTTCAAACTCATTACAAAAAGCGCATCGAGAGCAACGGTGAGATCACCTCGTACAAGCAAAGCACGGGGCACGACTGTTGTATAAATGCAATTGCGCTATTGGAGCAATAACCCATCTACCCGAATATATACGGTATACTAAAGAACGAAAGGACCAAATTAAGTTCACTGATTAGGTAACTCCAGCAGAGTATTTTAGGGGCTTCATTATGACACTATGGAGTGCCCGCGCTGTCAAATATGACAGGGAAGAATTTGTGATGATCCGTCTTCATTGATTATAATTTTCCTATTAATGCCAGGCCTTGCTTCGGTAATATACTGAAAAATAATGTTTTTTTTGCCCATAGTCGATGTCGTCTCCTAATAAATACTGAGCTCTGTATCTTGGACACTGACCCTGTCATATAGCTCGGAGGTTTTTCCTCAAGTGAATTGTTGTTCTATGCAAGAAGAACCCAAATACATGTATGGGGAAAATTATTTGCTGAGAAGAAGCTTTCTGACCGCTGAAGAATATCTTCCCACTTGCTTCCATGAAGGAAACCTCAGAAGGGAGCACGAAGCATGATGCAGCAGATTACTTAGAGAAGCACAATCTGCATTGAGTGAACTTCAACGTTGGAAAAGCAAGAACTGTACTGAGATATACGTTGGCCATCATCTGCAACCGGCCTTTTTCTACCCATTACTTTTCAGTGACGCGAACAAAAATATGTTTCTATGTATGGAAAAAAGTGATCAAAATCAGGTTCCATTAGCGCGCTAAGAGAAGTTCAAAATAGCTTCATTATTTCAATGCCACGAATTGTTACAAGCAAGAAGTGTTTGAGATAAATAAAGTAATAAGGATCCCACTTTCATCATCTTCTAGAATCTCGTCATCAATCTCCCTGAAAACGCAACCTAATTACAAAATCTGTAACATGGCCTATTTTCTCTTATCTATTTATTTCAGAGCGTGATCAGAAACATACAAACATACAAATATGTAAACATATAAATAAACAAACAAACATAAAAGATGTGGAATATCCGTTTATACACCCACGTGGAATATACACCCACGTTTTCAAGATCGAGTGCTGAATTTCTTAATGCAGCAGAAAATGATACCAGAGCAAAATTTTTTACAGGAATAATTACGTTTTAAATCACATTTCAGTGAAATTTTATCATTAACACAAGGATTTATGCGGTGTATTGAATTCTGTAGAGCTGTTTCAGAGTAATATAAATTCAATGTTTTTATTCTTTGAAAACAACTTTCCGGCACTTTTCAAAATTTTTTACAACGCTATTTTATTCTTAATATTTTGTGAGCACATAACAAAACACTGATAGAAGCATTTTGTTGGTTTCAATTTTTGCATCAATTAAACTTCTGAGTAAATACGTAGTTTGCGTTACTGCTACACCCTTTCTATCAAATTACTGGCAAATCCTAGTTTTTTCCAGCAGGTGAGTCCATTACCTGCAAAATTCTTCATAGCGTTTATGTTAGCGCTTTTTTGAACAAGCTACTAGGGTAATTAACTGAGCTACTTAAATTCTTCATTTAAGCAATATCACATTTCTAGAGAGATGCAATTGATCAGAATATTTTGGAGTGGAACAAAGTTGGAGTTTTTGAAGACGCTGATGCCTTTGGACATGTGATTATATAAACAATTATTCAGACTCTGTAAAGAATTTATTACTTGTGTAATATTAACTGTACAGTTATGTGGAATGTTGGTATAGTCTTACCTGCTTTTCACAGTTTTCTCAACTTTGTGTCTCAACTGTTGTTTTTGGTTAAGAAATTCTGCAGTGCTAACTTTGTTGTACAATTAGGAGGACGAATCCTTTTACTACATAAGTACAATACACTGTATAGGTATGTTAGCACTCAATTACTTTAACTTAATCGCACACATGGCTACATTAGACAAGTTGAGTTCAATCTTCTAATGTACGTGAATTATAGGAGCTGTGATTTTTGGTAAAAAATGGGATAAATTGGCTTTAAATTTCTACGTTATTGCACCAACTACCAAAAATAAAAAAAAAAAATGCCAAAAAAGCTAAATACTCCGTTTAGATGTTGTTTTTCCTGTTAGATGCTGAAACTAAATTTATTATGCTAAATATAGCATTAAAAATGCTATATTGGCCACACTGGGTCACAGTGGTGTACAAAGAAAAATATATTTCAAGCATGGACTATGTTAAATTAGCCGGGACAACTTTTTCGTTATTCTAGAACAATCTAAAGGAAATGTATACAAAAGCAATTGACATCGTGTTTATTAATTACTCAAGAAGTTGGTGTTATACAATAAACACCGCTAAATAATATATTTCTCCAACGAAAACGTTTACAATACTGGCTGGAAGGCAAATTGTTATATTCGAGAGTAGGGAACACATTTCGTAAAATTTCAGATAGGTTTACAAAATTACCTTCGTAAAAGTAGAGAGTCGTATAAGTTGAGACAAGAAAAAGTCGAGAGTTACATCATACAAATACCAAAACCTACTCCAATCACAGTTGCGTAGAAGCTAAGTTTATTGAAGAAAATAGAAGGCAGCGTCAGCGATCGAAATCAACTGTTGGCTTCGAGAAGGCTTATCGTGAGAAAATATCAGAGTATGCTCGTTGCTTACCATCCACGGTAGCAGGGAAGACTACACAAACTGGCAATTTTGTAATTCACAGTGCCGATTTGGAGAACCTGTTGTCATAAATAAATAATATGATATAGTTGTGCCCCAGTGAGGAATAGTCAGTTACACGCTATGGAAGAAAACCTTACAAAATTGGGCCTCAATCTGCTTAAAATCTAGCACAACTATCTACTCTTATCCCGCCCGTTCAAAAAATAAATAAATAGAATAAAATAAAAATACAAAATAAATAGATAAAATAATAAAAAATAAATAAAAACAACTTCATTTTCACATCCAATAGTTTTACACAATAAAAATGAGTGTAGAGTGCATTACACGTTAAAGTCTAACTCCTGATTAAAAAATTGTTCATATTATTAGATATTTTCCAAGTGCGAGAAAGCAAGAAGCTCTTCATTGGACCTAAGTTCTCGCTGCAGGAAAGGTAACGTCCTCGTGGAATCCCACAACTCTTGCCTAAGCAAAACTTTGCAGTGTGGCAGGCACAACGTTTTTCAAACAAATTTGGCTCGTGGGGTGCTGGCATAACAATGGAACCCCTTTACTGTTGTCAATACAGCCTTGCTTTCGCTTCGTTACGCTGGACTACAATAACCTTGACTAAGACCCGAACAGACTCGCCGACACATACGACGCTGTTGCTGATACACCCTCGCTTTTGTTTCGCTAAAGCGGCTGTAACAACTCATAACAATTTTCAGGTCATTTGTGGTGGTGAGGGAGTCTGATGGTAAGAAATTCCACGTGACATCAACAATGGAGCCACTCATCAGCACAATCGTGCCCACTGTTAAGGACAATATATTAGAAATGAAGTCCGTGAAGCTCGACCGCCCCATGTCCGTCGACATGGAAATGGCCCTCAAGTCGAACCGCATCGAATTCAAGTGAGACAAATCTAATTAATAAATATTAATTAATTCGATTCTCTTACTCAAGTGGACTGAGATAATCTAAGGCTTCTAAGCCAATTTGTTTTTCCCTGGTGGGGGAATTCAAGCTTGATCTTCGGAAGCGCCACTCGACATTACGTTACAGGCGTTAGCCCTGTAGAGGTTGGTAAAGAACTCAAGGGAACTAAGTTTGCAGCTAACGCCTAACACACCGTGAATAGTTGCGAATCCGTTGCTCAAGACTGGAAATTTGCAAGCTAAATTGAATTAGATTATCTTGATCCCGTTGTACGAATCGCACATACCCTATGCAAATGCATAAATAACGTCGTCTGAAGTACATATAATACGCTTCTATAACATTTGATCTAAAAGTGCTTCTCAAAATTTCTATCGCACAAACCCTTCCGTCATGTGCCAGAAGGACGTTCCTGTTTCAGGACCATTCCGGGTTCCTACAAGTGTGTTCTTATAACTCTTTCTTTTATACTGTTACATATATGTTATACTTCACATAGGGTTATCCCTAGGAGAAAAGTATTAATTCATGAAAGATTAGATTAGATAGGCGGCAGTAGACGAACCAATAGGCCCATTCCCAAAGAGACACCGGAACTTACGCCCCGGCCCTCTATGAGCTATTGCCATTATGCTAATAGGATATAGAGGACAGTGAGACGATCATGAATGCACGTAAGCACGATCAAGAGCCGCTGACATGCGGAGTTTAGACACATCAAACTGTGCAGTTGCAGCGGGAGAGAGAAGACGACGGATTAAGGTGGCCTCGGAAGCCTTGGCCGTTAAGAGCTTGCGACTCCTGAAGAGGAGCTCTTAGCTGCGGAGGATGTCTCTCCCAATATATGTCAAGGCGAATTTTAGACGCGTTGACTGACTCCGCACTAACAGCATCGGAAGGAAGTCTATTCCAAATGCTGACTATGAAATACGGAAAGAACTGCTGACTTAAGGTCGTTCTTCGAGCTTTATGCTTCAGTTTTTGACCGTTGTTTCGCAAGCGATCATTGACGTCTTTTTCAAAGAGCCCCGTTGTAGGCACGTCGTTGAAGCCATTCAAATGCTTGAATGTTTCTATTAGTTGCCCCCTGAGACGTCTTTGCTCGAGAGAGATCAGACCCAGTTCTTTTAGGCGACAATCATACGACTTATTTCGCAGCTGAGGTATCAATTTCGTTGCTCTGTGTTGGAGTCTTTCCATTTTATCGATATCTTTATACAGATGTGGCGACCAGAATAATTATTGAACAGCAAATTCTAAGTGTGGCCGCACTAACGCCTTGTACAAGGGAATGATGATGTTCTTGGACTTGTATTCAAAATTTCTGGTGATGAATCCCAGTACTGTGCTTGCCATTTTCACACTTTTGTCAACTTGCTGACTGTGTTGTAGTTTGTTTGTAATAGTGATTCCCAAGTCACGTTGTTGGGAGACAGCAGCCAATACCGTCTCGTTCATTTGCAATGGGGGTGCAGGGTTCATCAGCCCTATGTGCATTACTGAGCATTTGTCGACATTAAAGCTCATCTGTCACGTTGTGCTCCATTCCATTAGGTGGTCAAGGTCTTGTTGGAGCTCGGCTCTTTTCGGTGGCAGGATGACATCGTTTAGTATCATCCGCAAATTTACTGATTTTACTACGGATGTTAAAATCGAGATCATTGATGTAAATTGAGAACAGAAGTGGGCCAAGCACGTTACCTTGTGGAAACCCTGACAAAACGTGCGTCCCAATGAGTTAATGATGTGCATTAATGTGAGGATTGAAAACTAGCAGCTTTCTACTGCTTGCCTGCGGTCTAAAGTCCCTGTGTTAGTTCTAAACGTCTTACTTAGAGCATCATTATCCCTGGCCTGCCCATGGGACAGTATAGTCTGCGTTGGCTGTCTTATACCGAGACCACACTATACAATGAAAAGGTCAACTTGATGCTCGAATGCCGCTCGCACAGTATCGCGATATATAGTTAAAGTCGCTAGAATAAATTTTGTGCCATCTACAGTTTTCTAGCGGACGTTCGCCCTACAGGAAGTGCAGACGCTTGCATAGTGTGCACCTGGTATTAAACTGTTTCTACTTTTATTGTAGCATGAAGAAGGACTTGGTGAAAGGCTGGGACTGTGGGGACACTGCGGCCCAGTGGCTCCAGGATTTGATCCAGTCGGACGGCACCGAGAAGCCGCCAGTGAGGCTCGTGTACGTGGGCGAGCCCTACAACTTCCAGCGCAAGCCAACAAAACCTGAGTTCTTCCCCTTCCCGCAGTTCAAGGAAGACGACTCTGTAAGTGCCTCGCGTGACAGGTTGCACAGAGTGAGGGAAAAAAGTCATAGTAATGCCATATAGCGAAGGAATCTGGTACAGGCAGGGCATACAGTGCGAGAAACGATGTGGGAATAGTATATAGCGAGAGAATCTGGTACAGGCAGGGCGCAGTGTGAGAGAAGATATGGTAATGGCATATAGCGAAGGAATCTGGCATGGGTAGAGCAGAGTTTGAGAGAAAACGATATGGTGTGGGTACAGAGTGAGGAAAGACGACTTAATTGGGAAGGGCACAGAGTGAGGGGAGTCGATACGATAATGAAAGGGTACTGGTGGCATGGTGCACATGACACTCTACCCGCTTGAACTAATTAGGATTTTAATCTGGATACCAAGTAAGCCAATTTTCAACAAGAAAGAGCCATGTGGTAGTGCTTTTTTTCTTCTCCCTTTCTTTTTCTGTAACACTAACGGAACAATCTAAACTTCAAAGGATAGACAAAAATACGCTTTATTTGAATAATAATTTTTGTTGAAACAAACCTATGCAATGGTTGTTTACAGGCTCGTATAGAAGCTTCCGTTGAGAAGCTTTTCGAGCAAGATAAAATACATATGGATTCACATAATTATTCTATAGCTGAGACTGCAGCTATGTTAAACACAGGCGCCACAGAGAGAGCGTAATACACAAATCATTCCGTGTTCTTCCGCTACAACTCGCGCGTTACAGAGATTAAGAGAAAGTGACACAAGGAAAAAAAAAAAAAACAGAGAACACACTTAGGGAAGAGCTCCTCAATGGATCAAAAAGCAGAGGCGCAGCAGCCGGGAAAGAAAGTCATAGCCAAGCACCATGTGCAAGAGAGAAGGGAAAGGAAAAAAAGTAAAGCAGGCACCACAGAAGGGCGCACTAACAATCCAGCCAGGTCCGAGAAACCTACACACCTCCCAACGGGGAGCGATTCTCTCTGGTAGGTACGCTAATAAGTAAGTGGATCCCATCGGTCAACGCCATATCTTGCACCTATATATGCGAACAACGCCTCAGAAGTATTATTATCATAGTTTAAAAATTAAGCGGCCGTTTCCACAACAAAGGACAGAAGAATGGACATATAGTATGACGATAGACACGTGGAACTAATGCACAAGAGCTAAAATAACCTGTAGGGTCCTCCTAGGGGCGCTGCTCTTCCCAATATACGATGGGTGAACCTAGCCAACCCTATATATGGCCCATTCCACGCCCAGAAGGAACTCAGGAAGTCATTCGTAAGTGCTAACGAGGAATTCCTTCCAGAGACGCCTAAATTTACTTAGGTTCGGTGCATGCCTTATACGACTGGGTAACGTATTCCAAAGCTTGGGTGCTGTGTAGGACAGGGTCGCTGCGAACATGCCAGTCTTTGAAAAGATGGTAGCGCATCACCTCTATTCCTAGTATCGTAATTGTTTTGGGCACAAGGTAGGCCAGTATCCTGCGATTTTTTAAACATATAAACACCAAACATATATTTGTGCACATCATAGACTGTAAGAATTTGAGTTTTTCGGAAGAGAGGACCAGTGTGAGCGAGGTGATGTTGGCCCGTCAAAAGCCTCACGATCCTCTTCTGAAGCATAAAGAGTCTATCCTAATTACTACGTGATGTACCGCTCCAGACTCTATAACATGCAGTATGTCAGTTACGGGTATACTAAGTTGTAGTATGAGCTTACCAAAGTTTGTTCCGGAACAAAATCCCCCAAACGACTAAATATTCCCACAGTTTTAGCAATTTTTCCGCAGATGGCATCAATATGATAGTGAAATGTTAGACCACTGTCAATTACTACCCATAAAAACCTGGCATGATCTACATATTCAATACGCTGTCGTTGAAAAACCAGTTGGGCAGCTAAATTAACATTATGAGAGAGCTTGCTCAATACTATGTATGGCCTGGGTTTTGTTTACGGGGAGAGACAAGCGGTTGTAAATAAATAAATAGCTTTTATTAAGAACACAATGGGTTCACAAAATACGCTTACAAACTCACAAGTACAAACAAAGTAGCCAAAATGCAACCTAGTAATTAGGCCCAGTCACAACTACTGGTGGCCACGTACAATGAGAATAAATAGATACACTCAGCCTACACCTGCAGTCACGAATGGCATTGAGCAGCTCAATTTCACACAGGAGAGAGAAAGAACTCTTGACTGCGTTGGTACAGATAATTTAACATATTATCCTTGTACAGTGTGATTGAGACACACCGTTTCATTTTAGCTGGCCTGGCCAAAGGGCTTGTAACAATAATAATAATAATAATACAAGTTGCACGCAGAGCTCAGTCCTCAGTATACCAACAGGCTCCCATATAGTCCTACCGTACCTCGAGCAGTCAAAAGGAAATAGTACAGTAGGAAGACAGAGATATATCAGCTCACGCCTGCAAGCCGTGAAATGGAAGCTGAGAGAAGTAGTAGGTAATAGGCAAATCAGCTACAGGTCATTCCGATCATGGAGGTCGTTGCCGACATACAGAATCCTAACCCACCGCTGCTTGAGCGCCGAACTCTGATAACTTGGATTAGAGCATATCCCTTGGAGCATTGTGTTATCAGACTTTTCTACTCTCATCTGCAGGCTATATGCACATTTACG
>LQNS02004412.1:6299005-6331229 GCA_001587735.2 Parhyale hawaiensis | reverse complement strand
GAATATGGGGAAGATCTACCAACTTTGATTTTCGGAGATTTTTCTGAAAAAAAATTGCAAGGTAACCCCTTAGCGATTTTTACAAAATTTCTGACCACGTTCGATTTCACTGATATTGGTTGCAGTTATAGTCCATTATGTAGTTGTTATAAATTCACTGTCCGTTTGGGTTAATCAGGCGTAGGTAAAAAGTTACAGCTTGTAGAAGGAATGCAAAATTCTGACCCTTCATGGGTGAATATCTTTTTCATGAATCGTGCATTTCCCTTTGTATGTTTGAACAGGAATTTTATTGCATAATTACCTCGATGGTAGTACCTTTCTACTGGGTGAATATGGGGAAACTAACCAACTTTAATTTTTGGAGATTTTTCTGAAAAAATTGCAAGGTAACCCTTTAGCGATTTTTACAAAATTTCTGACCACATTCGATTTCACTGATATTGGTTGCAGTTATAGTCCATTATATGGTTGCTATAAATTCACTGTCCGTTTGGGTTAATCATGTTTAGGTAAAAAGTTACAGTTTGTTGAAGAAATGCAAAATTCTGACCCTTTATGGATGAAAATATTTTTCATGAATTGTGCATTTTCCTCTGTATGTTTGAACAGGAATTTTGTTGCACAATTACCGAGATGGTAGTACCTTTCTACTGGGTGAATATGGGGAAGGTCTACCAACTTTGATTTTTGGAGATATTTCTGAAAGAAATTGCAAGGTAACCCCTTAGCGATTCTTAAAAAATTTCTGACCACATTCGATTTCACTGATATTGAATGCAGTTATAGTCCATTATACAGTTGTTAGAAATTCACTATCCGTTTGGGCTAATCATGTTTACAGGTAAAAAGTTACATCCTCTAAAAGAAATGCAAAATTCTGTCCCTTCATGGGTGAAAATCTTTTTCATGAGTTCTGCATTCCCCTTTGTATGTTTGAACTTCCTTGCACAATTACCTCGAAGGTTTGGTCTTGCCCAACATTCGGTGTAGTTGATGTATAAGGCCTGTCGAAACATTTGTTCATGTCCAACGTTTAGTCAAGCGGATATATAAGGCCTGATTGCGTTGCATGAGCTATTCTTCCCACTTTGATGCAATTGTCAACGAAACCGACGAAACATAGGTTTTCACGGGCAGTTGACAACTATTTCTTCTAGCATACTGTTTTCCTCTGACGAAGCAGTTTTCTCTTCATAGGTCAAAATTTGAGCACCTCAAATGAAACCGATATTTGAGGTGAAAAGACGGTATCATCGGTATCTTTGCTACGGAGCGAACACATTATATATAAGCTGCTATTTTGTTTAGGTTTGTTGGAGTGTTTACTCAAGATGTATCTTCTGCCTGTCTATTTAGAAGACCTAAGGATGACAGCACGAAAAAAGATCATTGGAGAAAAGAAGAAAATTAAGAAGCGAATAAGAGAAGAGGAGATTCCGCACCGGCCTAGAGGCATTAGGCAAACGTAGGTTATTGTGTGAATTTTTTTACCTACGGGTCCACTAGTTAATAGCTATAGTTCTCACATAGTAAATATGAATATGCTGGATTTTGGGTAAAGCACCAAAGTTAATTAGAAACGTATTTCATCTCATATTAGCTACATTAACTCAGTCGAACTCATTCAACTTTTGAGCATGTTTTCCACTCACCAGATTCATCAATTCTTGCACCACAACTGATAAAAATTTCAATTTTCAAAACTGATATTTTAAAAGCTATTTTAGCTTCCGTAAAAATTTCCTTTCGCCATCTCGCTGCAGTCAGTCTGGTTCAGGTTATATAAAATAGCTAGTTAGCTATTTTTTATAATTGGTTACATTTAGTCCAGTAATCCTATGATACATAGTACCTAATGTTAAATTTACTTCACTAATGTTAGTGAATATGATGTTTTATCAATATATGTCTCATGCAATGGTGTAACTATATTTATAAGCACGTAGGTAGTATTGCAATAACATTATAAAAATATTACCATGACATTACATATATTGCTTCGATATTATATAATATTATATTTAAATAATGTTTTTATATTGATCAATAATAAGGACTTAACATCATGATCCTAATATTAAAATAATATAATTGAAATATTAGCGAACATTCTTTTACAGAATAACCATAATCTGACAGTTATTACAAAGTAATATTTTATATATATACAGAAAACATTATTAGGAACATTGTTTCAATATAATTTTATTTTCCTTGTGAATATATAACGTGACGCAGCAATATTTTAAAGTTAATAAACGAAAATGAAATTACATCCATATCATAATATTAAATTATGAATAAAATGTCACGGAACATTATTTCAATATTACTGTGTTATTACAGAAGAACCATAATGTGACAGTTAATCGAAGATAATGTTTTATTGATACTTAAATAATATTAGAAACATTGTTTCAATATTAGTTTATTATTTCATCGTATTACTAATACTGAAATAATATTTGAAACATTGTTTCAATATTAGTTAATTATTTCATCGTAACATCTAACATTATGCAACACTATTATTTTAATATTTCCAAATGTTATCCTAACATTGAAATAATTGTGTATAAAATAATATTATTTCAGCATTGTGGATAATATTACCGTATGTTTCACCATAACATTATTCTAATATTAACACAACAATTTTTGCTACCTGGGATATACGCCACTTGATATATAAGGCCTGCCGAAACGTGTGTTCATGCCCAACGTTTGGTCTAGATGATATAAAAGGCATGAAGAAACGTTTGGTTTTGCCCAGCCTTTGGTCTGGCGAATATATAAGACCCGCAGAAACGTTTGGTCTTGCCAAACGTTTAGTCCAATGGATATATATAAAACCCGTTAAAACGTTTGGATTTACCAAACGCTTGTTCCAGCGGATATATAAGGCTTGCCGAAACATTTTGTCTTGCCCAACGTTTGGTCTAGCGGATACATAAATCCTGCTGAAACGCTTCGTATTACTCAACGTTTGATCAAGCGGATGTACATACAAGACCTGCCGAAAGGTTTGGTCTTGCGCAACATTTGGTGTAGTTGATGTATAAGGCCTGTCGAAACGTTTGGTCTTGCCAAACGATTGGTCTAGCGGATATATAAGGCGTGCTGAAACATTTGGTCATGTCCAACGTTTAGTCTAGCAGATATATAAGGCCTGCCGAGGCGTTTGGTGTTCCCCAACGTTTGCTCTAGAGGATATCTGAGACCTGTCAAAATGTTTGGTTTAGCTGATATATAAGGCCTGTAGAAACGTGTGGTCTTTTCCAAAGTTTTGTCTAGGGAATTTAATATTATAAGGCCTGCCGAAACGTTTCGTCTTGCCCAATGTTTGGTCAAGCGGATGTACAAGACCTGCCGACACGTTTGGTCGAGCCCAACGTTCGGTTTAGCGGATCTGTAAGGAATACCGAAACGTTCGGTCTTGCCCAACGTTTAATCTAGCGTATATATAGGGCCTGCTATAATTTTTGGTTTTGCCCAATATTTGCTCTAGCGGATTTAATAAAAATTATGAGGCCTGCCGAAACATTTGGTGTTACCCAAAATTTGGTCTGTTACAACAGATTACGCAACATCACTCTCACGTCAACATGGGCAAGAAATGCGCTTTAAAAAGTGAAGAAAAGATCAAAGTGACCTCGTTATTGGCTTCTGGTAAGACAACAGTTGAAATTTCCAAGGAGTTACAGCGTGATCACCGAACAATTAAGGCTGATGCAATTGAAGGTAAGGTCCGCCGGAAAAATCCGAATAGAGCTTCAATGAGAAAATTGAATGCTCGGAATATGAGACATTTGAAGGTTTCTATCGCTAGAAAACAACTTTCTACAAGTAAGGCGATATTTGAGGACTCTAGAGCCCCAATACTTAGCAGAAAGACAAGATGTGAGGTTCTGCAGAAGCTAACAAAAACTCACAAAGAAAATAGGGTCAAATGGGCTGAAGAGAACGAGAAAACTTATTTCTCCAATGATATATTTACTGACGAATGCAGAACCATTTTTGATGGTCCAGATGAATGGGCATCTGGACGGGTCCTCCAAGACCGACCTCAACAGACACAGCTTAAGCGTCAACAAGGTGGTGGAGGTGCAATGTTTTGGGCCGGGATAGTAGGTGACACCCTTATTGGTCCATTTGAAGTGGCAGAAGGAGTTAAACTGAATGCAGAGAGGTGCTGCCAGTTTCTTGAAGTCAACTTGATTCCATGGCTTGATGAGCAGACTATCGCACGCAGATCCAAATTGGCATTTCAGCACGATAACGCTCCCTCACACCTAGCTCGGTACACTGCTAACTGGCTTGCGGATGGAGGATTCAAATCAAAAAGGATTGTGACCTGGCAAGCGAATAGTCCCGATTTAAATCCCATTGAGAACCTCTGGGCAATGATCAAAGGGAAGTTCCATGAAGGTGGTTGGCAGTTTTCGAGCAAAGTAAGCCTCTGGAATGCAGTAAAAATAGCAGCAGATTCTATTCCACCATCTGAAATATCAAACCTGACAGTCTGTTGATAAGCGCCTTATAAAAATCATGAAAAATGAAGGTTGCCATGTTCAAAATTAATTTGTTATGTTTACCGCTGCTGAACACTTATTTCTGTGTTTATTGAATTGTTTTGGTTATAATTTCTTGGTTTTGGACGTTTAATACAAAAATTTCTGTTCACTTGTATTTTTTTCCTTTTATGATGTTGTTATTAACTTATTGCATATTCTGAGGTTACAGTAAAAAAAACTCGTAAATAAGCAAGTTGTATGATAAACTTAGCAAATGGCTTAATATTTTTTACAAGTGCTGTTTATATTTGCAACATAACCATACATTTAGTTAATATTGATATTTCAAAGTTAGTATCTTATCTTGAATAATTAAGTAGAAAATTGTATTTAAATAATCAAAGGTAACATATGTATAAGGTCTGCTGAATCGTTTGGGCTTGCCTAACGTTTGGTTTAGTGGATATATAGGGCCTGCCGAAACGATTGGTCTTGCCCAACGTTTCTGGCGGATATACAGGGTCTGCCAAAGTGCTTGGTCTTGCCCCAACGTTTGGTCTAGCGGATAGATAAGCCTTCAGATCTCTTTCGTCTTACTTAAAAATTGGTCTGACGGATATGTAAGGCCTGTCGAAACGTTTGGTCTAGCGGATATATAAGGCCTGCCGAAACGTTTTGACTTGCCTATATATAAGGTCTGCCGAAGCGATTGGTCTTGCCCAAGCTTTGGGCTAGCTGATACATAAGGCCTGCCGAAACGTTTGGTGTAGCTGATATACAAGGTCTGCTGAAACGTTTAGTGCTGCCCAACATTTTGTCTAACGGATGTATAAGGCCTACCGAAAAGCTTGATTTTGCCCAACATTTGGTCTAGCCAATATATAAGTCCTGCCGAAACGTTTGGTCTTGCCCAAAGTTTGGTCTATCTGATATATAAGTCGTGGTGCCGAAACGTTTGAACTTGCCCAATGCTTTGTTTAGCAGATATGTATATAAAAGGCATGAAGAAACGTCTGTTCTTATCAACGTTTGGTCTAGCGATAAATATGGCCTGCCGAAACGTTTCGTTTTGCTGAAACGTTTAATCTTGCCCAACGTTTGTCCAGCGGCTATATAAAGCCTCCCAAAACGTTTGGTCTTGCCCAACGTTCGGTCTAGCGGATATATAAGACCTGCCGAAGCGTTTGGTCTAGCGGATGCATAAGGCCTGCCGAAAAGTTTGGTCTTGCCCAACGGTTGGTCTAGCGGATACATAAAGCCTGCCGAAACGGTTGGTCTAGCGGATATATTAAGCCTGAAGAAATGTTCAATCTTGCCCAACGTTTAGTGTAGTGGATATATAAGGCCTGGCGAATCGTTTGTTCCTGCAGATATTTAAAGCCTGAATAAACGTTTGGTCTCGCCCAACCTTTGGTCTCCGTAGGTAGGCAGAGATCCACCTGATAAGGTTATTGATTAGGCCTGAGCGCGTGATTTTGGAGAGCAGGTGGTGGTGGGGAGAAATCGTATGTTGTTGTATTTACGTAGGGGGTGGCTCCGGAGGGGGTCGGTCATGTGGCGGAACGTATGAAAAAGAAGGCAGGGAGCACAAGAAATCAGCTACTGATAGAGGACTGTCCTATGGAGAGGTGGGAAGGAGGACAGTGGGGTGGGCGGGACACTCGATCAGGTGGTTCACGGTGCGGAGGGCGCGGTGGCATTCAGGGTAGGAGTCCGAGTCCGCCAGTTCGATCCTATGGCGGTAAGACATCAGGGCAGAGCAAAAACCTGAGCGTAACTGTGATAGGGTGGAGCGGGCCACACGCGAGAGGACCGCCTCATCGGGTGAAATCTCCGGTGGGGCAAAGCCCAAAACCCTGTTTACGGGGAGGCGGTCTAGTGAAACTTGCACGGCAGACCGATGGAGGGAGGAATAGTTGAGCGGTACTCTTGAGAAGGCATTGTAGTGGTAAACTCACCCGAGGGCCGCCAACCATCCACAGAATCTTAACCCCGTCAGTGAACGACAGGGGTTTCCCCCGGCAGACGCCGACTCCACTACGAGCTCGATGCACGAAAAAGGGTAAGGAACACGATAAGAGCCCTCGAAAAAGTAATATTTATCAACCCCAAATAACCTTTAAATTTATTTCCCACAGTGGCACCGAAGTTGTGTCCAGTGTAGTAAGAGCGCCATATATAGAGAGTTACAAGGTAGCATTAATAAGGGACGATAGATGACCCACGCACTAATACAGTAAGCTGGTATACCACACGACTGAACACAACGTAACTTCCGGGATAAAGTGGACCTAACTCGCTCCAAAGAGATGACCACTCGAGGGCTGGCGCCGTAGCTGGAGAGCAAACGCAGTGGGTCGCAAAACCAGTAACAAACCTTCCGAAAGGTATGGGCAGAAGTAATGCAGCTGTTGTGGTCGTAATCAGGAGCAGCGCAGAAGCGCTCACCCATTGCTCCGGTAGCCAATAAACTTGAAGGCTTGCGCTCTGACACCTGGAGCCGCAAATCCAGGAGTCGTTAGGACCAGTAACAGGCCTACCGATATAACCAGACAAATGACGTAGCTGCTGAAGCGGCGTCCAAGAATAGCGCGGAAGCGCCCCCCCCCCCCACCTGTAACGATGAGCAAGACTAACAATAAATGCAGCTCATGGGAGAGGCATCAGTTTAATTCCTAATCAAATTAAATTTGGAGCTGTACAAGAACCCATCCTAACAATCCACGTCCAACAAGTTACTACATTTCCCAATTCAATTGCAGTTGCCCTAGATTACTCATCAATGAAACAAACAAATGATGACCCATGCTGAGGCCTATGGCAAACGCAACTAACAAATTCTTAGGTTTACAACCTAGTCATTATCGGCCATTTACTACGTATTATCATCATGGTCTACGCCTGCCCGTGGTCTTCAAAAATAAAACAAATAAAATAGAATATATAAGAGAACTGCAAGCAAATCACAGAGAACAGTAATAATGGAACGCTCAATAAATGGAAAAAAAAACAATGGGAATAGAAGACGTATTAGCAAAATAAAAATGCAACGTAAAATCCAAGAAGAAACGGGAGAAAATGCAAGAAAAGTTACAAGGGAAACCGAAGGCAAAAATATGCAAGAAATATGTAACTGGTAAAGGAACGGCAAAGAGGAAAGCACAGAAAGGGAGAAAGAAGCAACACAGGAATAAGGAAAACACGGAGCGGGAATAGGAAAGCAATGAAAAGCAATAAAGGAAAAATAGCAGATGAGGTGGAGTGCATAGGCCGGATATCATGTTGGTGAGAGGCCTGGGCGTCTTCGTTCTTGGGTGGACTCTGCGGAAGCTCTCTGCGCGACTGCAACGGGGACTTCTGCGGACCAATCGCAGGTACTCATCGTGGGAAGAGTGGTTACGCGGGGGAAATCATATCAAAGGCCTTGGAGAACATTCCAGCGATTAGAGAATTTACCACATATACTCCAGTATGAACATATATCAAAGTCCGTCCATAATTTTATTCACATTAATATTTTTGTAATGTGTGAAATGTTAAAAAGATTAGAAGTTGGTGAATTTCAGCCCGGGCATTAGAATTTCTGAGATACAGTGGTAGTCCTGATACGTAAGCAGACTAATTGCCTCTGTTTCGGTAGGAGTCTCAGTTCCGGGAACACAAGTTCTGCAGTATAGATACTTGTTTCCCTCACGTTGCTAAAACAGTTTAGTTGGATAACACCATACGAAAACGGGAAATTGTGATAATTACACTATCAATTAACTTTTGCTTTACCTTCCTGTTGGTAACTCAATATAGCAACAATTATTGCTCCGATTAACGACAGAACCCTTAGGGAAATATTCTAGCGGACACTATCCATGCCAGAATATCTTGGGTATCACCCCCATAAAAGATCCTGAGTGACTCTTCAGCAGGGGATGTTGCAACTGGCCGTAGCACCTACTAAGAAAGTTAATTTGTAAATGTTACGTAAGTTTTCTATACTTTCCGTTCTGCTTCGTGAGGTGGGCTGCCGATCGAAATTGCTGCCCCTTCCCGCATGGCTCCTACCGTCTCACGTACTGAGGGCTACGGAAGGGGCCGTCCACAGGAGTAGTAGTTCTAGTAGTTAGTAGTAGAAGTGTTCAGTGGCACATTGCCTATATCGCGCCAAACTATTCCTGTGTTTAACCACAGGCTCGTGCGCCGACAAGGGCGCGTTTTAAATTGTCAATGATTTTTGTCTCGGCTTTTCTGCCGGTAGGTCTCAGAGTGGTCAGGGGCTGGTGACAGGAAAAAGGCGCAAGTTGAGCATCTCCAACCTCCGGGCGCGGCTGAACGCTGTCACTCACTTACGCCACACAGGGGAAGGAAACGAAATACAAGACAGAAGAATTCTAGTGGGAATAGGTCAGCCACGTCGATTGGCCGCCCACCTCCCGAACCAGAAGGGGAAGTATGGAGATCTTACCTAACTTTACAAAACTAACCTTCTCAACAGGAGCTGCGGCCACATGCTAAATCCCCAGCGGAGAAGGCACTCGGGACCCTTGGGTGCGTGATGCCCAAACATATTATGGCAGGGAAAGGGCCCGCCACAATATGCCCCTGAGGGCCCGTCCACAGGAATGTCTTTCTTTTGTCATATTCTCTTTTCCGTTTTCGTCTCTTTGAGCTGCTCTGCGCCTTGTTTCCTTGCTCATAGTAGCGCACGTGGCCGACTCAGACAAGTAATGGGTCAATGAACCCTTGGTCGTTCATGGTGTTCGCCCCACGGGGACAGCACCGAGCCTCACTGCTTGGATCACATTTTACTGTGGGTGCTGTCGCAACTTAAGAGTACGATAATAATTCACGACAGATGGCGATGTAAAAGTTTTTATATCTGGATTATTTTTTCCTGTTTCAAGAACTTTAACTGTTTTGAAATGCTCTGCTTTAAAAGTGCTGCTATATTACACTAGGGTTGAGCTAGCTTAAATGAAACGAAGAGCAGTATAAGAAAACGGAAACTATTTATTACTCTTTATTAATTCACTAATTATTTACATTCGTACAGGACTGCTACTCTGATTTAGGAATCACACAGAAATCATTGCAGAGGTAACTGTTATCAATTCACCTCATGTAACAAAACTTAAGACTAAGCGTACACATGACTGGAAATGGAGTGCTAAAATTCACGTAGTAGCTCATGGAGAACTGGGACGTAAGTTCCGGTGTCTCCTTGGGAATGGGCCTGTTACTTCGTCTACTGCCGCCTATCTAATCTACTTCTGATGGAAGGGTGCTAGACTAACTCGTGGACGATAGTGTCTAGTATATTTATTTATTTTTGTGCCAATCAGTGGATTTCTTGCGCTTCTTGGCTTGCTGAGCCATATTTCCGGCCTTCAGACGCTATTGCGGGGTATTAAGCCTAACTACAACTGAAGATGGTCGGGGAGTCGTAATTAACGCTGGACCCTTCCATCTCTGACGCCATAGTTCTGAAATTGTATGTCCAACTACAGCCGTGAACTGTACGGAGGCCATGTATCTGAAACACAAATTAGTGCAAAAGGATTTCCTAGTCTGTGTGAGCGTTCAACTGTACTTAAACCTCGGCAAGATCATTTGAATGTTTTGCGGGAGACTATTCTCCAATATTTCTGACACAGACTTATTGGGAAACCTGCTGCGAAGTTACGAAGAATTTGTGTTTCATATACAAATTTAGAAAGCGTTCAGTGATCTTTTAATTAGAAAATTAAATGAACGTGTTCCCGGCAATAGTGATGCATGTTAATCATATATTTAATAAGCGACCCACAGTTATAACTAATCATAAGTTGCATAACTGAAGTAAAACACAGAATGGTAAAATATGAAACAGTAGAAGTTGGAGAGGACTTGGGGTAGCATATCTTTCTTTTTAAATAAAAAATATGAGCATCCAAAGTACCTCTGGTTGTCGATCCCGCTCTGGCGTTCTACGGGAGCAGAACAACATGTACCGTACTCGATTTTGACGTCCGCTATCAGAACACGAATCTGACCAGTCCTCAATAAAGTTATATCTGTACAATACAATAAGCTAAACATAGTATGACACAAGAACGTTATCGTACGCGTAAACTATTAACTGTACGTTACCCTCAAAGTATACAAACGAATTATAGAGTTAGCCCAGGAAAACCAGGCTATATATCCATATGAAGATCCTTCTTTCTTCATAACATTGGAAATATTTATGTATCAGATGCAGAATTGTTAAACGGTATCGAAGTAATATCATGAAATTTTCATAATATTGCAGGTTTGGCAGCGATGCTTTTTAACGTCATTTCAATGTACGAAAGAAGAAAAAAAAGCCTTTTATTTTCTGTTGGAATAAAGGTATAAGCACACAGTTAAATGCTGATAAGTGTTCCATGGTATAGGATAAAGTTATTAGCTCAGTTGGATTTATAGTAATTGAACCGATTACACTAATTTCAGGACAAGGATTTTTATAATAATTTCAAGACGAAACATAAAAAACACCAACTACTCTAAACAACTAAAAAATTGACGATACAATTCCGTTTCGTGTCCTCAGCAATGTAGTTAAGCTGTGACTCTGAGACGGCAACATCCAAATGTGAGGACAAACTTGCTTGAATTTAAGGATTACAGAAATAAAGTATCGGGAGGCGCTAAGATCGAAAACCGACATATAGAAGTTCTGTTCCAACTCTGGAATCCAAAACGAAGACAAATTTTATATAAAACGAATTGAATAATATATATAATTATTATATTAATGACTAACAATAAACAGTTTCTAGAAACAAAATCAAGCTCATTCAAAAACTCGAGGAAATATTACAATGGTTTCTTAAATTACAGTAAAGAGGTGGGACTAACAAGGAAATATATATAATATGTGTGAGCATCAAAATAGTAATAGGCTACGTATTGCACACACCTATAATAATCAAAGGGCATGACGACAGAAGAAGCAAATTACCATATTGTAATGAAAAGGGGATCCAAGGCCCATCACCTTTTTTTTTCTGTCAATAACCATTATTTGAGGGAAAACTTTTTGAAAACTGAGAGGTTTTTTTTTTTAATTTGGAAGTAAAACCAGCCAGCACCAACCAACTGGCTCTAAACTAGACTTTAAATTAACTGCTAAAGGGTCTAATTTGAGTCTATCTTTTAGGATTACAGCCGATAACGTTCTACCAAACTGCTGAACATGGCTTTCGTCGTAGGAATATCAACTACATAGGGTCACCTACCCAGTAAAGGGACCAGGGTTAATGATCTCCTATAAGGAACACGCGAATGGGTTGACAGGGGTACGGTATTCGTATGAGATGGCGCTTGTTTTTTACGTTAATGTTTTTCTCCTTACTAGAAGCTAATGTCTCCCGGTAATTAGCTTCTACTGCCCTTTTGCTCTCCACTGATAACTACAAATTGCATCTGTGTGTATACAGTTATATACAACGGTTTAATCATATATCTATAGACAAAGTTACAACATCGAACATATAGGTATTTACAGTCACTAACGGTGAACCTAAGGTGATGATGACTGGGACCGCAATAGAGCGGCCGTTGATAGGGGACGTAGGATGCAGTGGTGACCAAGATGGTGTCTGGAAAAACCAGGGAATAATAATAATAATTTATTAGTACTCCCTGAGAAACACTAACAGCTCCAGAGACGTGTGAATGAAGAATACACTTTTGTTTACTGTAGTAATAAAAAAGGTAAGATGAAGACAATGAATATGAAGCGCTTGACATAGGGACGCGTAAAGGTTATTTTTTCGTTTCTACCAGTACTAGAGGTACATAAATATGGTGAAAAGTCACCGAAGCTGGTACGGGGCCTCAAGACACATTAAAACTACTTTCCGGCATATTTTTTTAGAGTGAAATGAATATAACTTTTATAAAGGGAAAGCGATATAATAGCGTGGAAACGAAATGCACGAATTAACATTAGCGCTATAAAATTTATTACGTATCATGACCGACAATGTTGTGAAACGTGCTCTTTGACCCCGAAGTATTGTTTGAACCGTAATTTATAAATTACGTTGGTTCTTACAGGGTCACCCTTTCGCGCCTCAATTAACTAGCACAAATGTGTATACCGGTCCTAAGTACAAATTTTGAAAAATCTGCGCAAGACTCTCCCACCATTTTCCAAATGCAGTATTCATTTTATATGCGGATGACGGCCTCTCGCTTCCAGCTACGTAACGCTTAGCTCCCTTCTGTCGCAGTGTCTTGGTAATTAGAACTGTTCGTCTCCAAAGGATTTGCTGTAAAACGCCAATCGTGGCGTCAGTCAGCAGGCTTTACAAGTGCCACTAGTAAATTTCGGACATCTTTCCTAATTTGGAGCGTTTCGGACGATGGATAGACTACTGTGTTTATTCTCATATGTATTGCAGTGCCTAACAAATTGGGGCGCATTTTATGTGGCGTAACACTTTTCATGCCGTTTAAAACGAAGACTGAAAAATTTATGCATAAAAACGAATATACTACAGTCAGTAATACGCTGCTCGTTACGAATATAATTGAACTCGCTGTATGTATTAGGTATTATAAGAAGATTTAAGCCTCCCTAAATAAGCACTAAGCTCTTCTAAGAGAGGAAAAGGAAGGGACATATAGTATGTCGACAGAAAAACGGGCTTGGGTACGTGCTTCCACAAGGGACACAGGATCAACGCGCATGGGAACAGCAAGTCGGGAAAGAAGAGGAAGAACAGACAACAATAAGATCAGTAGGAGTATGAAAGTGGAAGGAAGCAAAGTGAGCACGAAAGACAGACGTCCCGAAGGCCTAGCTAATGGCTAAGGTAACCTACTCAAACCCCCTGGGGGCGCTTCTCCCCATAACATAGGATGGGCGAACCTAACTAACCTAACCCTATAGCCCATCCTATGCCCCCGGAGGGGACTCGCTGTATGACCGCGGCAGGGGACTCCTCAGCTGCTCAAACGAATACAGCTGACACTGACAATCTAGCTGAGTCAGAGTACTCAGCCGAAGCTGAGTAACACTTCTAGGGGCAGCATAAAACGGTCGTATGAACTCATCAAAGTATTTCAGAAATGCAGAATAAGTCACCGCAAGTCTTCTAGGTTACGGACGTTTCCCTAAGGCTCTAATGGGCACCTAATACTACCTGAGGAAAGTTAGGTTTGAATGTAATTGCTGTACACGTCGTACAATGGATTGCAACAGAGTATATTTCAGCATCAGGAAAACGGATTCCAGTGATAATGATGAAGATGATGTCACTAAATAAGGAATATTATTCCAGAATTAAATGACAAATATTATCTATAAACTCTTCCCTGCAATAATAATAATATTTCTGAATGCAACGGTGATAAGAAATATCTATTAATGCTTTGCTAAATGCATGATTACATGAACAGTATATCGTCCCTGAATGTGATATTGAATAAGTAAACATTATCGTCTGCTAGCAGATCATCGCGCGATGAGACTGCAGTCGTTAATAGATTCTGCCTTTAGTCTGTCCCTGGAAAGGGTTTTTTTGAAGGGATTCCAGCTAAGCCTCTTGTCCCTGTGGCCAGACGATAGTGTGGAACTGTTGACGGATCCGTGGATGGTGGATCCGTTAATGGACGTGCCGATGTGTGCGCTGGTAATGGATCCATACTTGCTGCTGCGGGTGCTGCTGCCGCTGCTGCTGACCCCGCTGCTGGAGCTGGTGGTCGAGTGGGAGGACAGGTCCTTGAGGCTCTTGCACTGTTGGAAATCCAAGAGAATTAACCCTAAGACGATAGTTGAAAAATCTGTATTCACTGTACAGTAATAGCAAAGTTTAAAATGTGTCCTGCGAAACTATAGTCTGACCATTTTATGAAGGCAGTTTGGTCGTAGTAACTTTCCTCTATAGCAGAGCCAATTCTATGAGTGTTTCTGAGATTTCTCTATATACTCGTACAGGGAGTGGGCGAGGCTAAAATATTGGCCGAACAAAATCTCAGAAATACCCATAGAATTAGCAAAGCAACGCTATTTGACCGCGACCGAACTGCCTTGATAAAATGGTTAGACTATAGTGGTCGAGTGGGATGTAAGGTCCTTGACGCTCTTGCACTGTTGGAAATCCAAGAGATGAAACCCGTGGAGGACAAGCTAAAACATTTTTTGCGTACACATCAATAAAAGTGGCTTCTGAAGGACGCTAGACATAACAAGGTTAATGAGACAGCCGAGCCTGTCCTGTGGGACAAATGGCGCAGCAAGCAACGGACCACTTCGCGACGATGTTTGGGAGCCGAGAGCGTGTGGCTGAAAAAAAAAATTGTTTGTTTAACATCAGGTTTTTCTAGAATTGCGTCATTCATTACGTTCCAAAGTGCCGGATTCTCAAACGTCTTGTGAAGTTACGGTTCGTAATCTGCTCAGTTCCCTGCAGAAGTACTGATTTTGTTACTTTCTTATACTGATCTTCACAAAGTTGGGATGCAAGAGGTTTAAACCTCTAATCTATGAAGACCTAAATAATAGACGCATATGTTGAATCGAAGACTAAAAATGTAAAACTTCAGCAGTTACATGGTTTTGCATTAGTGCCTGCAGCTGTACCGTTACGATACTTGTAAGTGTATAAAGCATTGGAAGATACGGGCAAAGGTCAGTAAAAGCTGGCAGATGCTCATGATAAAAAATGATATAGAAAGCCACTTTTAGATCTATAAGCAGAATCATCAGCCTGGAAAGTAGAAATGAGTAAATCAGTTATCACATAAACAAGTCATTGGTCGAATGTTTCAAGTTAATAAGGCGTAAAATTTACTACGAATTTTATTGTATTCGCATATATACACACATTCTTTGCGGTAAAAGAATAAAGAAATGTTACACTTAGTTCCTGAGTAACGAGTTCTAAAACTCTCAATGATTCATATAAGCACGGAAATTGTTGAGAGAAATCACGTAAAATCCACATATTCACACTGCACACTCAAAATACCGAGCGCTTCCATCCAGAGGCAAGGGCACCGTTTCAAAAGTGCTAAACCTACGACCAAGGCAAGACTAAGTCTTGAAGTAAGTCAAGGGCTTTTATCTACAGATGCGGCAATGTCTAGTGATGAGTTCTTGAGAGTTGCGCCCTTCATTTTCCTCTTACCTTAGTAAGTTGGTAGTACGGAGGTGGTGCCTGCAGTGGTGTCACCACAGTCATGTGCAGAGTGTCTCCGCTGTCCCTGATGGCTGTCACCACACGGTCGTGGGGAAGCCATTTGACATCGCAGCCACCGATGGATACAACCACGTCGTTTTCTTGTAAGCCAGCTCTCTGCAAGGCAAAGTTTTAGTCAGCAATATCCTGCTTTATAAAACTGAGTTTTGAAACTGGCAGCGTCTGCAGATACTGCTCGGCACAATGGTTCTAAGCTGAGCTTGCATATCAATCGCGTTTATGTAAAGCAAAGTAAACAAGACCTAATCTGGATTGATCACCGAAAAGGGCCCTGTTTAGGGTATAGATGCCAGAAGGATACCTAAGTCCTTCCTCCACATATTAGGTCTTTAAAATTTCATTCAGTAGTGTACTTCTACCAAGTTGAACATACCTCTGCTAAACTGCCTGTGTCGACTGCAGCAATGGCAACAGGGGCATCGCCTCTCACGGAGAAACCGAGACCTTGTTTCTCTGTCTTTTTCAGGATGACCGGCCGGGGGACCGTCCAGCTCTTCTTGGCAGAGAAGAAGGACACGGGGCCCATGGCATGGAAGACGTCGTCCACTCGGTGGCAGGAAAAGTCAGGCGTGGCTAAGGTCAACTGAATTTTAGTGGACGCTGTAAGGCAGAAAATAGAATGCGTTAGTTTGTCGCTCGGCAATTGGGTAGAAGATGCAGATGTTGTGCAGTGCCACTCTTCTAGAAGTTTTTATATTTAAGTAGCGTGTGATGAGATATTCTCAGATGAGATGTTCCCATAAAAACGAGCCTAATACTGTGACTACGATTCAAGAATAGGTAATAGTAAAAATATTACTCTAACGATGTGCACCATACATAGTACCGTACGCATATAGCTATATGGTACATATTGCACAGTGTTAGAAAAAATGCAAACTTACGCATGATTGGTGGAGGATCCAGCACTGCCATGAGGTCCGTCTGTTCCTCAAAGTCTTCCAACAAGCCGGTGACGGCGCTGTGACCGGCCTTCAGAACATCGGACAGCGCCGTCCGTTTCCGCAGTTCTCTGCACATCCGCTGCTGGCGGAGCGCCTCCTCGTACTGAACTCCCGCCTCCCGACCGTGTGTTAGTCCTGCAGTCGCACCAAGAGCAGTGATTGAAATAATTATTTCAGAAAAGTCAGAGTTAGTAGCCTTCATGAATATATACCATACTCTGGGCGGGTCCACGTTAACATTACAGATGTAGTTCTACAATTCTACATTCGATTATATTACCGCGGACAAGGCTTCAGCTTGCACATGGATTTACCACGAAGATGAATATCAAAAACAGAAATCGTTTCTTGCAGTTTGTACGCTATGACAGGCGGCAATGGCCAAGCTTTGGGTATACCGTTTATTTTTGACTTAGTTTAAAGTTGCGACGACACGTAGTTAGAGCGTAACGCTCAAACGCAGCAAGTTGTAGTCACGACATCGTGACCGCCAACACGAAACGTTTAGTTACTAGGTAATGTCTGCGTTAGCTTGCATCCACCCCTTCAGAGACCACAGATTGGTACATTGACTCATGAGTAGTTCCCACGTGGTACATTGAAGAAGCTGTTGTGTCGATCATTGATTCTTCACCCCTCTCAACTATCACACATAAGTCACCAATTCAAAACAACCGAATATAAACTTACCTAAATATGTTCTTTCTTTGGCGTTAGTCGGCATTGTAAAATCTAGAAAAACGTGGTCGGCATCTCCTTCGTCGGGAGTTTTGTGAAGGTACCGTAGTATTTCGAGAGCTCGATTACTGAGGCCGACGCCGTCGTCTTTTTCTTGAGGCGTGTCGGCAGTGAAGCAGAGGAGGGCCTCCGCCACGTGCTGGTGGGACCGCCCTTTGTAGTACAGAGACTTGATTTGGACTAGAGTCACCCAGGATGCTGGCACGTACTCCCGTACTACGCTAACGGACATTGCTTCGTGTACCTGCAACAGCGAAAGATGAATGAGATAGATGGCTAAGATTATATACCGTTGGCAAGCAACTGTCTTTTTATCTGTGCATAAATCCATAACCACTGAAAATAGCACAAATTTGCAGCGTTAAAAAATTGACTTTTGGTATCATTATAGTAAAATGAAAAAGAGTCATACTTGATGAAAATAAAAAACTCGATAATACATAAAGTAAAATGTATGTTAAAATGTGTATGTTTACATTGCCGCGGCAGAGCTCCAGTTTGCGCAAAACTTAACTGTTCAAAATCCTGTGAAAGATCTCAGCCTCTACTGCAATTTTTTCACTTTTGCAACTACCATTGGCTAATTTTCAAATATCATTTCCACGTTTGACCTGTTGAAATGCACAAAGATTCATATTTTTTTTTCATTAGAGCACAATGTTCACAGACATCATGCTGAAGTCAAGGGCACGACTACGTAACCGGAATAGTTGTGTTGGCTCTAGGCTGTTAGTGTCAACGAAAGTCGCAATTAGGCATCGGTTGTTATGAGTACAACCTAATGCAGCCCGCTTACTGAGGACCATTCCAACATACTTGTACACAAATGCACACTACAGTATGAAAGTATTATCGTAACTAGTCTTTAAAATGATACTTAGCTGTAGGAAAGTAGAATAACTAGCCATGTAGGCAAGTAAAAACCATGAATAGTGTAAGTGTATCATACATTGTTCCTTGTCGTGCAGAGAACATACTGCCCAAGTTGCCCCTCCCCCCCAAAAAAAAATAATAATAATAAAAATGCGATGAACCTCATTTTCAAGTTAAGGTTCTCGATTCATCATCGGCAAGAGGAAATTAGTTCCACGCTAGTGATGTCAGCTGCTTTCTAGGGGATGGGGGAGAAATAGGAGAAATATACCCCACTTGGTGTGTACTCACCTCAGCGTACTCCTGCGCAGTGTGCGCCGCCTCCTGTGCCAGCTCGAGCAGCGTCTCTGCACTGTCGTCTGAATTGAGTGCAGCCTTCTCGTGCAGACACTCCCGGGCCTGGCTCTGCACACATAAATAGTTCAATAAAAAGACCTAAATTATTATTATTGCATGTACCTTATTCATTATTGTGTGACCTCCCTTTACTACGGCTACGTACTGCAAATATTGCTAATTATCTGTTGTGAACGCGAATTACTACAGCGAAGTAAATTATCGTGACCTCCAATTAATGTTAATGTTATTGACTTTTTTCACACTTGATACTAATATAATTGTTTTCAATTACTACAAGGATGCTGTGATTAAATAATAGATTATTGTGACTTTTTACACTCTTGAACATGGTATTGTACAATTTCAGGAATCACTGGAAAATAAACATCGCTACTAGCAATATTAGTACACGAGACCAGTAAATAACAGGGATAAAAAAAAACAGCAACATTAGCCGCCTAGCCTGTGGGTACTAAAACCAGCAAGTTGCTGAGTTCCATACGACGATGTTTATATACTTTATAACCTCTTTGACTATTTGATGGCTTTTGACACTGCTATGCTACAGTGTCAGTGACCGTTCTCTAGTTCACGAAAAAATTATAATTATTCTGGTGTAGAACCGTTATAACACCCGATTTTACCGCCTCTGGAGAACATTAATAACACTTTGTGTACAAAAACTACTTTACCCTGTTGTTGCGAAATTAAGAAGCGCTTCTCATTCATGATCAGAAACTGATTTCAGATCAGAAATTGAAGCTTGACTATCAGTAGGAATGACTAAGATACACGTAAGTAACATGTTCGTAGGAATGGCGTTACGTAAAGCAATACAGAAGATTGCAGCGGGCGTTCTGCAGGAAGAGCGCAGTTAAAATGCACGATACACGATGAGATTACTTAAGAAATTAGATGTGATAGATAAGAACGGTGTACAGGTTTAGAATCACAAAATAGAACTTGGTACAGGTGAATTTATAGTCAGAAATGCTGTACTGTAATTACAATTACAAAATATTTGTTGAGAGGTGGAACTGATTAATATCTAGTAGGAAAAATCCGTCCTACAAACTGCCCATTTACAAGTGCAATGCACATTTACGCACCAGCATAAGTTTGATAAGTGCAGTCAGAAGCTCCGGGCTGAGGTCTTTGGACGGTGCGTTTGTAAATGTGTCGTGGATGTACTTGAAGACCCCAGCGCTGCGCAGCAGGCAGTTCACCGCCGAGTCCAACCCGCCGGCGGTGGTGCGGTCATGTCGGGCGCCTAGTTGGGTGTACAGCGCCGCCAGGTTGAAGAGGACGCAGGCTTTTTCGAAGGCCACCGTTCGTTGGCAACTTGGATTGCCAGTAAGACTGTCATACCTAAAGGGCGAGAAAATATTGTTAGTGATACTATTATAAAGATTGCTTTTATCGCAGTAGTGTTATAGGTCATTTCTTTTTTTAAAATATTTGAATAGTAACTATATTTCGAGGTGCTACCAATCGCCAGCAACTTGGAATGTACTCATACCAAGGGAGCAAGAAGTTGTTGGTTATTATAGTGTCACTGTTACTGTTAGTATATGATCACATTGCTGTCGTTCTCAGGAATCTCTGAGAGTGACTAAAATTTGGAATATCACGGTTCGCTGACTTTCACAAACTGGATTACCAGTAAAACCGTCATACTCGGAAAAAGAAAAGTTGGTACATTTTATTATAGTCTATTCATTAAATATTAGTTGTACTATCTCTACATACCTTGATAATGCGCAAACCATTACCTGGACCTCGTCTGTAGATTGTATTATAATCTCCTTGGCGGAAGTACAGTACTTGTATCAGCATAAAATAACAAATTAAAACTCACCATTCGAAGAAAACCCCAAGGGACCGGTCTGGAGGGAAGAAGCGTCTATCGATGAAGTAAAGTTGGTTGAAATATTCGAATATTAACGACACTCCCGATGTGTCTCGCTCCGGGGTCCTCATTGCCTGTAAAAACATCCATGTATACAATATATGCAGATAAATTTCAGTTCTAGCATGAACAATGGAGAAACAACGTTTATCTTAACTTATACATCAAGTGCAAAATTATTCGTACTCTTGAAGTCATTATGAGTTGGGGCACAGCCCTGGGAAAAAGACTGATGATGAAGGGATAATATACCATATCTTTAGAGACTCATGGAACCATTATTATTGATATTAATGTCATTACCTTTATTCGAAATAAGATACAAAAATGAGTGAAAAAGAGTCCAGGACCTACGAGCTCAATCTCCTCACTTCACAAACCACGCGGAATGGCACATAAATTCGGGAAATGTCAAAAAGAAAGAGACGAGAAAAAGACATAAATACGTGAGGAACTCAATCCTAGGTAAGGAATGACTGCCTCGAGATTTGCAAAAGTAAGAATGGCAAGGTTTTACTGAGATACCAAATAGTGTTACCACTAAAATATGAGCTGAGACTGAAGAAACTTCCAAGAGCAAATAATGGCATAGCTTACGATCACAACGGTTCACTTTATATTCGCCGCGGGGCAATTCATTGTCTCGTAAATACATTTGCTTTTGATTTGATCGCCTCACATATTAATCCTCTTGTAAATTTATTGCCCAGTAAATTCATCACATGGCGTACTCATCCTCTAGTTGATTGTAAATGCATTGCTAGGGAAATACCCGAAATGAAGGCACCAAGCGAAGTCTTTAGACTCCCGAGGTGGTATAAGAGGGTCACGGGTTGTGAGAAAATTAATGAAATATTTAAACTGGGAAGTTAGCAGTCCAATACGTCACTCTGAAGGAAACATTCATAATGGCTTGTAAACCAAATGGGATCATTATTTAATACATGAACTGAAAGCACACACGTTCAAAATGTTCTCTGCATATGGCTATAGTGAACAGCGTTAATATAAGGAAAAATGTAAAAAATTATGCCAGGTAAAAGGACTGAACTCACTTCTCTAAGCTCCATAAAATCTGTAATGGCAGCGTCGTATTTGTCGGGATCTTCGTGGTAATGTTCTCTGATGAAATTCTGAAAAAAAAAACATAAAAATAATAACTTAATTTACGATGATTCCATAAGACAACGCCCACCTGACTTGCTATACCTCTGGAAGGCACGGCAGGCAGAAAGCGTACTGGGTATATGTATATCGTAATGATTACAAAACCTTATAGCTGAATAAAATACGAGAACTAATTTGTTACTGATCCATGTTGATATGAAGAAACATAGCAGGTTGCAAAACAAGATTTAGCTTGAATTTTCTCCCTCACCAATGCGCCTGAGATAGAGCATGGGGAGGGTTTGTTAACCTCTGTAAAATTTTCAAAGAAAATCAAATTTTCACTAAACTAGCTTTAAATTTTGGTGAAAATCATCGCCGTATTACTACCAAGAAACACGCAGAAGTGAAAAATCCAACTACGCTTTTCTAATGAAATTGGTTGAATTATCATAGTACATATTGCTACCAAAAAAATATGTGACTGAAAAACCATTTTCACGCCACATCTCTTGTGAAATTGTCGCAATATTGCTACAAACATTCTAACTATATCTCTATAACCATAAACTAGGGGCAGATGGAAGATATGACTGTAGAATATATCTAAATGACTACCAGAACCGTCCGGTACACATGGGGAACTTTCCCAAGTACCAGAGGTCGCTATGGAAGAAAGCCTCACCTTGAACGGTTCTCTGAAGTCGATCTCCTTTGTTTCTTTGAGACCGAGAGGTATCATGGGGATGCTGCTGCGTGCACTGGAAGAAACGAGACCTGTTATTACACAGATGCAAGCTGCTAAAAATATAATTCAGTCCAATACTAACGAGAGGATTTTAGTACGTCGTATCAGCATAGCCTCAGGGAGACATGAAACCAGAGTTGTTGACTGTGCACGTGAAACAAAGTCATGGTTGGTCACCTTCAAAGACTGATAATAGCTGGCTGGCTGACTGTTTGCCCAAACGCTATATCTCAACGAGCAAAAATTTATTGATCAATAGGCACAAACAGAAGAGCATACTAATCCTAAAAACGCACATATTCCCCACATAGAGCTCCATGGACATTGATCTTGAATGATTTCGCTAGCAAACTATTGAAAAAAGTATGCAAACTGACGTGCAACATCGATCTTCATACCAGGAATCGCATAGAAAAAAAACTCACTTGTTGCCCTGGTAGATCTCCACCGAACTGTTGAGCTCCGCTAGCTGCTCTTTCAGGAGCTTCAGGTTGCTGTTGAAGAACTGCAGCTCCATGGCCACCTGCTCCTTCATCTTCTTGTTGTTTGTGGCACTGCAATGGAAACGAGAGTATGTGAGTTTTAGAAATTTTTAGCGAGTGTTTATACAGTTAGGGTAATAGTAATAGACCATTTAGGTCCCAAAATTCTACTCATAAAGTTCTAAAAGAAGCTCAAATAGAAGAGCTCTCATTGTAGTCACTTGAGCTCACCTACAGTTTAGTTCAGTCGTGAATAAAATACTATAACTGACTTCAGACGGGTTGTAAAATATGTTCTCCAAATTTCCAGAACGAAAAACAACACGCTGGTTTCAATTAACAAGATTTTGATGCGGTATCTGGAGATCCCGTCAAGAGCGAGAGGGTCAAGTAAAGCAGAGTCCTCGAGTACATTGCCAGCGCCCATCACAGCACAACCACACGAGGTACGAGTACGACGCACACTGAGCCGAAGACTGCTAAATTCAGACACAACTTTGGGTGGGCCCCGAACAGACATTGCGGACACACAAGGTAATGTTGCCAAGACATTTTGCTTGTGCCTCTCGCTATGGAAGACGCACGTTTAATTAAAAAGGAGGATTGGGAACATAAAAGAAGAACGAGACAACTACTGTCTCATAAACGAAGACGTGGTACCAATGGAGTGAGATAAAGTGTCTATACGAAATAGTGTCAAGAAAGACTTGAAGCATACGGAAGGGAATAAGAGCTGCTGATAAGCGTGAGCGGGAAAATGTAGAAACGGCAAGTCGGGGAAAAGAGGACCTAAGAATGAGATCCCGATAGAGGGAGGATCAATGAAGAAAATGCAGAAGCAAGTCAGAGAAGAGAATATTCCGCACCGGCCTATATAATGCAAAAATATCGATTATTGCGTGATTTTTTTTTCAGGCATGGGTCCACTAGTTTATAAAATAAACCACTAGATATCTTGGATATCTTGCAAGGATTCCAGGCTTTTAAAGTCAACGTGATACCTCAGGTGCGTACGATATAGAAATTCACCACGCCTCAGGCAGACAAGCGGGTGGCATACGCAGTGAAAGTAGCACTGCAGCGCGACGTATGTATATTATTGTATCATTATACGGTCCTTTTTATGTGTCGGGGTGACACAGAAATGCCAGTATGTCAGGACTGTCGAGAAGGCCAGCGCCGTGTTATTCCTGCAGCGCGCTGTCATCATTTTTTTCTTCTTTTGATAATTGCGTAAGGTTTCTCTTGCCACCAAAATTGCACTCTGGCCACATGCATGTCGTCCGAATGTTCGGCGAATGAGAAAGTAAGATGCAGTTGCATTCACTACTTCATTCAGCGCATTGAAAGTAATACTGAACACTGTAGTTCCGGTACCGAATCCTTGGGTGCATTATGCAACATGTGGAATAAATTAAACCCACCGAATACATGAAATGCTGCTACACAATACAACAGTAGGTATAAGAAGCGCATATACTAAGGAGCTACATTTATTTTTTTTCTGAAACATAGAAAAATACTGTAGCTAATTCTCAATATAAAATAAAAACCGCAAAGTTTCTCACGGAAAAATACATCTTGAAGCCTGGTTAGTATGAAATATATTGTATGCACTATTACTGTAGTAATATGAAGTTGAGCATGCAGCTATCTTATTCCTATTCAATGCGGAACATTAAAAATACGCGCATAATCAGTTGTGCTACTTCCTATACAACATAATAAATGAGTTATGCCAATAGGGGTACTTCGGTAGACTCGATAATTCGGATCGTAGAGAATCCTTTGCTTATTGTTCGTACTATAACGATATATGCGTGTAACTTAATGGATTTCGTGCACATGGAATCGCAGCTCTAAAACACTCAAATTTTTAATATAACTACTGATAAATTTAGAAAAACATTCGCAGACAAGATAAACACTGTAGTTTAGAAAAACATTCGGTTTAATAGTCGCCTGTGAAAGTCTTTTTCTGAGGCCACTCTAGATATTTGCACGCACAACCTGATGCAAGGATAGACAGCTAGCACTTCATCCCGATATAAATATATATAAAAGCAGTATCATAGATACGGCAGCGTGAACAACGCACGAACTGCACATCTTCGCAACAAGTTGACAAGTTGTGCTTGCGATGGTACAGTATGACTTCGGCATTAAGCATGCGTGCGGTATTGCCATCATCAGTTCTGCCACGTGATTATGATCGCTCGTGGAGTCGCTGCCCTGTTCCCACCCCATCCAAACTTGTCCACGTGTAGAGATGCTAATTGCATCCAAGGGCGCGTACGCAAGCGCGACGGTAATTATTCCATTCCAAATTAGGTCTGTGGAGTAACAAACAAAGAAACTGAGCTGGGAGAGCTGTAATTACGAAACGTTTCACTGTTACGACAAAGGTGTGTTCCTACGGGTGGAAATCACGTACCGTACGAGGAACCGTCAGTGAAATTTCTGATGGTTGCGCTGATAAAAGTAGTTTTTCAGCGCCAGCGCACCTTAAATTCACCGTGCATCAGTAACAATAAGTACAACTACGGAAGCACATGAACGGCCACGTTAAATGAGATATTTTCCTTCAGTGCTCGGGAAGGCGTGCTATTTTTCAGGCAACGCATTGCTCAGTGTACGAGTACAATATTGTAGGCATGCCAAGACAGGTGTGGTTCCAAACTAGCACGTCTTCCTGTGCACTGACGGGAAGCGCTTGCTTTGGCGTGCTGGTAGGAGCGACATGAAAACTGGACGTACTTTCGTAAATGCACGGCAAATGGAGCTGGTTTTGTGGCAGCTGTTTCTTCAATTTCTTACCGGCAAGTTACCATATCGCTGTGGGAAAAAGATGGAGTGGATGGGTTTTACGAACTTTCTTGTCTCACGAAATAGATGTAATGCTCACACTATGGAAGCAATTAATCCTTCCTAGAATAGAATACTGTTCCCCACTCTGGATGCCGAGTACAAGAAAAAAGCTTGAACAACTTGAAGGTATCCAACGATCGTTCACGGCCAAAATTCGGGGCATGCAGGAGTACGATTACCACAAACGACTCAACTGTCTCCACTTGTATTCAATACAGCGCAAATTCGAACGAATTACAATCATATATGTTTGGAAAATTCTGGAACGTATCACTGTGAATGTCAATGAGCGGATTGTCGCCAGACACTCGGAAAGAACTGGAAGGACCTGTGATATCCGTATCCCAAGCAGAGATGGTGGAAAAGCTGTGGCCACATAATATTCTAATAGCTTCGCTGTACGGGGAGCAAGATAGTTTATCAAAATGCCTCGGCATATTCGAAACGCCACTGATATCAAAACTGTAGAGCTCAAAAATTTGCTGCACTCACATTTAAGAAGAATACCAGATAGACCAGCGGTCAGCGGTTACGTGCACTGTGGAGATAATTCGCTGCTGGCGCTTTCTTTGGTCGCAAACTGCAGCACCACAGAAGACACCCAGCAGAGTGACTCCACACGTGGGGTAACGTGAGCAACGTCACCTGGACTTCTTCCGAAGACTCTCAAGGTAACTCAAGGTATATATGATCACTTCCGTAAAACTATTCCTATACGAGTGCCAATCACAGCAACGTAAGATCTGGGTGGATGCACTATATGGCTGAGGCGACGATGAATCTGAACAGTATACCAGTATATTGTGTAGTAAAAGTCGTAGTTTCAGGGCTATATGAGAAAAAGTGATATATCTATGCAAGACAAAGATGACATGACGCAGAGTGAACTAAGATATTTCTGAGCTAGGAGCAAAGCAAAGCATAATTATCAACTTATACAATTAGGTAAAAACAGAGTATTGGTGGCCTATGGTGTATGAACTTTTGTAAATAAAACTAAAAAAAAAACTCAAAAGTAGAAAAAGGTTTTTGTTTTGTCCCGATATACACACACCTGTAACATTTCTGTTTTTGATATTATCATCACCACCGTCACCGACACCATCACCAAGGCATAACCATAAACATCACCACAACCACCAACACCACCAATTCCAAAACCCACATCACCATCAGCACCCGTGCCACCACCATCACCACAAGTCCACGACTCCCATCACCACCACCACCATCAGAGACACGTTATGTAGTGACCTACTCACCTTCCAAGCGCTTAGTGACAGCGCAAAGCCTTGCAGTTAACTCCATGGTGACATTACGGCACGTGTCCGTAATAACCGTGTCACCTATCGTGTACTGCGTAGATTACGAAAATAAACTTTTCCGAAAGTAGTGAATAAATCTTACGTTGTTGTTAACGACATTTCAGAGTAAGCCCAGGGATTAAACTACGATTTTTAGTGTGTTACACATATATACAGATATCAAGTGCGTGGAATTTCATTTTTACTCACTTGTTTTCCAAGGGAAAAGACCGATGCAATGACATTTTCGTTACAGATTGTTAGACTGCTAGAATATATATAAAGACCTAAAGCTTAATGCTGAGATGAACTGTACGCTGCACGAGGTTCGCTATTACGGAAGAAATATAATATTTTCAAACGATTTGAAGCTGTGTAAACTTCACATAAATACTTTTCTCTCGCCATTCGTTCAGGGCAGAGAATCTTAACGGGAACATATATGGCCATACCGTTTGGGGAAACCAAACGCTGGACATCAGAACTCGATGTCCGGGTCGTGGTGCAGTATATGAGCTTCTCACTTATACTTGAAAGTTTAAAATACAGTAAAGCATTATAAATACTATTAGCATTCAGAGGAAAGGGGTGGAGGACAATGTTTAAAAATTAACTAGGTGTTTGGATTAGTCAAAGGGTTAAAAACCACCGAGATGAGCCAAAAATGATACAGATTAGCGAGGTTGCACGCATGCCCCCAACAGCAGCAGCAGACATGGACGTGAGATACGCAGAACAGTACCCGTTGTCACAAGCATGCAGGGGTGTTGCATGATAACACTTCCATTATGTGATGATTAACTGCTCGTATCATTAGTTAGTAAAAAGGTACGAGCAGGTATGAACAGCGCGATGCCAATAGCTGGCACAACGATAACATAGAGCTGTCACTCGAGCGGGGAATTAGTAAAGCAATAAATCATTAATCTTAAGAGTTTTACTAAAACTTTGTGAAGTTCATAAATTCGGTTACGATAACTGTGATTTCAGTGAATACAGCGACGGACACTTCAAGAGGATCAACCCAGATTTCATCAAACTTTTCGTTTGTCGACCGATTGTTCTATAATTTTCACAGTGGATGTAATTTTGAAAAATAAATGTATTTCGCTGGTATAACTTTTTTGTTTCAGGCCTAAGTTTTTGAGATAACGGGAAATATATATTTGTATGTACATATTTTTGGAAACTTTAAAAGAATAAAAGTGAATGACTTTTCATGCTAGGAAAAAATGACAGTTTTGGAGTCCTTGAAACATTCCTAATAAAACTACAAAGCCGGATTTTTCATATTCTGTTCCGTTTTCTTTTGATATGCGATTTTCGATCGCTAACTGATATATAGTAAAAAAACCAAATTTTCGGCTTTTAGCTGCGCTAAAAAAAATATGATGGCAAAAATGGAAAATCTGGCTGTGTATTTTTGTTAGAAATATTTCAAGCACTCCAAATCTATCTTTGTTTTTTCCTAGCATGAAAACTCATCGACCTCTATTCTTTTTTAGGTGGAAATATTACATTTTACCGGAGAGGCAAAAAACATGAAATATTGTGATGAATTATCACAAAATGCACTGTTTGCTTTATGAATAAAATTTTAATGCTGTATTCATCTTGTATTAGCATCTATCAATATTATGCATGCATCATTTCATAATTTTTTGCCCCCTTCTCGTCGGCCCTTCGTTGGGACCCCTCTTCAGGGGTCCTATTATATAGGTGTATATATATATATATATATATATATTCTGGTTCTAAATGGCGTACATATAGATGGCGTATATAATGAAGAATTAGATGAGAAGCAAATTTCCTTCTCATCTAATTTTTTGGTATATATATTTCCCATTATCTCAAAAACAAAGGCCTAAATCACAAAAGTTGTATGAGCAAAATGCATTTTCTTTTCAAAAATGCATATACAGTAATGTGCAAATTTGAAAACAATCAGTCCACAGTTCATCATTTTGACCCCCTACCCCTTTGGACCCCTCTTAGAGGGGGGGGGGTTCCACCCCTAGTCCCATAAAATTTCAGGACACACTTTCCCACTACCTACGGACTCCTTTTCAGCAACAAAGAAAAAGTTGATAATTTTGAGTCACTGTAAGGGGTTGATCCCCCTAATGTGACTGTACCGTGCAATTATGACTGCAGAGAGCGTAGCAACGATACCTCAATATGACTATGCGAGTGGAGTAATTAATGAACACTTTTTTATTATACCTACGGCTGCAAACAGGGCTACAAAGAAAGTATAGCATAATGCTGTTTGCCCCACCGTTAGCTATTCAGTACGACCAAGACGCTTTTATCAGTATTTGATAGGGAAAAAACTAGGGCATCCTTGAGGTATCCTTGATACGACCTGAAAAGGGATCAGTATAGAAGGAGTCAACTTAAAGTTTAAAGCTGCTACTGCATGCTCGCAGGTCTTAGGTAGAAGATTCACTGCCTGACTTGCAACATTTTCAACCTTCGTATGCACGATATGGGTCTGACGGCATCATAATTGAGGACAAATTCTTTTGTTCTGTAAAATTTCCACAGTTTTCTTTCGTATTAGATGGAGAGGTGGGGGGGGGGGGGTTATGATGATACGGGTCTGAGATATCACTGAAGAACATTACTTTTGCTCGGTGGAAATTTCCTTCAACAAAAGCACTGTTCTTTAGTGAGGGGCCCAAGTACACGGGAGTGAGAGGCACAAAAACACGGGAGTGAGAGGCACAAGTACACGGGAGTGAGAGGCACAAGTACACGGGAGTGAGAGGCACAAGTACACGGGAGTGAGAGGCACAAGTACACGGGAGTGAGAGGCACAAGTACATGGGAGTGAGAGGCACAAGTGCACGGCAGTGAGAGGCCACAGCACCGTATCGCTCCACAGAACATTCTGTTGCGCCTGTCCATATTTTTCCTTTAGCTTGCATTAAGTGCAGCAAAATTTTTTAACCGTCGTGAACGAAAATTTTTATTGCTGTCGAGAGAACAAATCGGCGGCGAAGGAAACCTTGGAAGGGTGAAAGTTTGTCGGCGGCGGGCGGTGCTGACGGAGAAAATTTTTGAGAAGGAGATCGTGACAGGCGACAGCTGGTGCGCCGGTCCAGCTGGAATGCTTCAATAAACACAAATCAGGCAGCTGGGCCTGGAACCAGGGAGCTGGAGCGATTAGAAATTTGCACTGAGAAAAAAGCACCGCCGGAATGACAAAAGCTTCCCAATGCAAACGGAAAAAACGGGTTAAAACGGTGTCCGTTTTTGCGTTGGGTGAAGTGAATGAACATGTGGCAACTTCCGGTGATGCTCACAAGAATTTTGGAACTACAGAGATGGATATCATAGAAAAGTTTGACGACTCGTAATATATCAATTACACTATGAATAGAGATGCTAGCAAATGAGCACGGTTTCCTGAGGCTGTCGGTGAACATCACGCTGGTGATAGTAGAATATTTGATTAGTGCGCAGGGTGATAGGTAGCCAGACTATATACTGTGTATTGCTAAAGCGATAATTCCTCATGCATATACAGTGATGCGATATGCGCTTTTTACCTTCACGATAAATTATAGAAAGGATGGCTGAAACTATCATTCAAATAAAATACAGCTACGAAAAATTAGATTCGTTTTTAATTCATTACAATGATTGTACGTCACTGCTTTTAAAATAATTTTTTTTTCTATTAAAATAAACTTCACTTGTTATACAAGAATGAACTTTAGGTTTTTAACATAAAATTATTGAGAAGTGATTTTGCAGTGAAGAAAATACAAAAAAGTACAGAAACTAAGCCTATACAGGGTGGCACAGACAAAAATTCGAACTATTAGATTTTGAAAGCTGTTGGTATGTTCATATTTAATATTTCAACATAATGAAGCATTTTCATGTAAATATTTTCACATTAAAATGAAAATTAATGACTTTTAGTACTCCCCGAAAAAGTATTACATTTCAATACTCTTTTTTGGCAACATTTCGTACAGAAAACGCTCCATATCATAAATTTTGATGTCCAAAACTACAAAAAAAATAAGATCCAGGACTAATGCACGTCAAGAGAAAATAAGACAAACAGCAGCTAGACATCAGCACGAAACAAATGACAACTTTAACAACAAACAGCTGCAGCAAGTCATCGCTCAATAGGGCCAATAAATAGCTACGTAGCTATAGGTGTCGTACAGCCCCCTCGTGTAGACCATATGTTGAATACTTGAACGGTTTTTAACCGTAAAAAAACAGAGCCGCAGTTTTTTATAGAGCGCGTCACAAAATGAGTGGAGAATCTGTTGTACGGTAATTTGACTTCAGTAGGCCAGAACTGTTCTGGAGAGTCAGGGTATGATGATATAAGATGATTGAAAATTAGAGGGACGTATGAAAACTGAAAATCAGAATGATGCACGGTTACAGATCATTATACACGAATATACGGAAAGTCATGCAGAGTGATGTTCAATTAAGGCAAAACAACAGAAAACTTTTGCAGCGTTTTCATAGGAGTAAGAAAACGGCCGTCTGTCTGAGGTCAACCTGGATCACTATTACTATCGTTGTACTTCACGAGGTCTGGAGATGGGAAACCAAAAGGAAGGATTAAGTACCCCAGGATACTCGAAATACAGCTAACAACCAATAAAAACTTTGAAAGCTGAAGTGGGGGACTGTAGATCTAAAGCCGAATGTATCTTGATTTCCACCAAATCCCTGAGACTGACACGCACGGACGAATAAATGCACCATGAACCTGAGCTTTAACGGTTCCGACCCACCGATACCGGTCTGTCCTACTGGTTTTAAATTACTCTGTGTGATTGGTATCAGAACTGAGCTCTCTTTTTATCACCATTTCATTAATTAATTCAATGAACGCAACCATAAATTAAGAAAAACGTGCCGAAAATAAAGGCTCGTAACTCATAACAATAGTTGAGGTAAAAATTAAAACGTAATCCACTTGTAGGTAGACATTCTCAAGTTTTTTTTAGAATAGGTACGTGCTTGCTCTATTTTTTTTTTACCGCTGCTCAACTGTCGCAAAAAGGTTGGAATCTGAGAGCTTATTTGAAGTAAAGTAAATTTAATTATAAAATTCAATGTAACTATTTCAAATGGCCAATTCTCATGCCTGCCTGATGGCAACACTGAAAGCTCCAAAAAC
>LQNS02004412.1:6264202-6297171 GCA_001587735.2 Parhyale hawaiensis | reverse complement strand
TATCCTCCTCAGCTAAGAACTCCTCCTCCACGAGTCGCAAACACTTAACGCCCAAAGCTTCCCAGGTCATTTTATGCTGACTTCTTCTCACTTCCACTCCATCTATATATTTATGCTCCGTATATCAGCGGCAATCGATCATGCTTGGGGCATTCATGGCGGAGATTCTTCTCCTCCTCTGTTTTTTTATTTCTATTTTTATTTTACTATTTTTTCTTTCTCTTTTTTCTCTTTCGTCTTCCGTTTTTTCTCCTCTCGTTTCCCCAATCCTCTATATCCTACTAACATAATGGCAATAGCTCAAAGAGGCCGGTGTGTTAGTCCCGGTGTCTCTTTGGGAATGGGCCTCTTGGTTCGTCTACTGCCGCCAATCTAATCTAATCTACATGAATTCGGGATTTTTCAATATGAGTTTCGAATAATAATAAGCTTGCTTTTCGACTCACTGCTCGTGAGCAACACTCACTTGTAGAGGTTATGATGTCCCATGAGTAATACACATCTTATATTACACTTTACTAGAGCGCTACTAATTATTCATCTTCACTCTGTGCACACAACTTGTACTCACTTGTAAAGGTTCTCAGCACCAGCTCTCAACATGAGCTCTTTGTTGATTTCAAGGTTCAGTTTGGACCTGGTGTTCTGTAGCTTGCCTCTGCACGTCTGCAGCCGCGGGTCCGAACCCTGCAAAAATAAATAAAAAAAACAACATTAATTTACGCTATATTTATGCTTAATGTGACCAATCAGAGGCCATAACAAACGTCAGGATCTACAAAAGGACAAATAGATAAATAGGGTAGGGATAGTACCCGTAGGGCAGAGTAACACCAATGCAGGTTTAGAACAAGGCTAACATGGCTAGGGTATACGCAAGCAATTGGAGGGCTAATATGACTAGTAAAGTAAAAGCCGTAGGTACAATTGAAACGTTGCTGTACGTCTCGTATTACCGCTCCAATTAACCTTGCCATGCCCACAGTTTTCATTTAGGGACATAACAGAATAGTTCTATGCCCATGAAAATTGGTTTCAGGTATAAAAGGGATGACAGTACCCTTTCGCTAAGACTGGACGAAGAGGCAGCTAGCTATAAGGAAGGCAGGTCCACAGAAGGGTAGGCAGGCAAGGAAGTGCCATGTCTGCTCAAGAGAAAGTTCCTGGCACGGACCGCGCGTCCGCCTCTTGAAAGTGCTGGGGGAGGCGGCGGGCTGCATCGTGGGGTCATGTGACGGCAATATGGGGTGCTGGAGGGTGATGTGCACACGCCTGATGGGGTGACGGGAAGCCGGTGATGTGGACACCATGTTATGCTTGGGTGATTTTCAATGATGGGGGTAATGGAGGGTAGTAATGTGCACACGATGTCATTAGTGTTATTGGGCAATGGAGGGTGGTAATGTACACATGAGGTTATGGGTGTAACGGAAAGATATGGGATAACGGAGGGTACGGATGTGCTCACGAGGTTATAGGTGTTATGTTATGGGGTGAAGGAGGGTGTAGACGTATGGGGTTATTGAAGAAGGGAAGGATTGTGATACGCACATCCGAGGCTAAAATTTCAACCCCGAATTTTTTATTTATTTTGTTTTTAGTTTCACATCTTGACTGTGAGAGATCAATGCAGGTACTTGAGCCACAGAGCAACTCTTTTGATGTATTTCTGTGAATGTACATAGCTACCAACAACCCATTATACTGGAATGGCCACTGAGTTCTCAACATTTTCACCAATATAAAATCGGTCTTTGACAAACAATTCAAATAGAACCAAAATGTGAAAGACAGTCCAACAATTTTTTAACTGACGTTACGAAATAAAAATGAGAATGATTATCACGGGCAATCACAGGCACCAGTTAAGTAGAGCTTGTGTTAAGAAAACATTCAACATATTGTGCCGAATTACTTTCGGTTTGGAATGGAATTCCAAGCAGAACCTAAAGGCGTGTCATGAAAGGCAATGAAAAAATAACGTTCGCGTAAAAATATTGCGGGTAATGTGGAAGTTACTTCACAATAAAAATGATATTGTCGTACCTTAAATACATAATGTAAGCACTGGGAAAGACGAAGCACCATTTTTCTCGCGAAAACAGTGAGTAAAACAAACACTGAAAAAGCAAAGCACCAATTACTGAAAAGGTCCGAGCTCAAAAAGATAAAACAAAGCGCAACAGCCGTCCATACAAAAATGAAAGTGACTTCACGCACAGATTGATACAGATAGAGAGACGGGCGGGGGCCAAAGTGTGAAGTGTTGCGTCACCACGGCGTTACTGACGTCCGCCGAATTGAAGAGACAACTTCTGAGACATTTTCTGTCAACAACTTCTACATGAGAGCGTTGTTGGAGACTGCATCATGTCGCTTAGAACTACCATGTAAAAAAATATGTATATTGCCCCCGAATTCATCTGATGTGTATAGTGTTTATCACAACGAAGTGTTTGGTTAAATGAATTGTTTCTTTCACAGAAACACCAAAAAAAATTTCCTGATCCGTTACGTAATTTCAGTGCGTGGACTTTTCTGTTGGGAAAAGCGAAGCGTCCGCACCAAGGTAAGAATCCGAGCTGCAGAGATTTGAGACTTGGTGTGGAGCTGACGGCATTATATATGTCGAATTGGTATTATGTTCAAAGAAATTCACTAAAGTTAATCTGCAGGTTATGAAAAATTTGTTTAATAGATTCACATGAATCATGCTAAATTAAATCTTTAGAAACACTTGAACCGACTAAAATTAGTTGTAAATAACGTGTGTAAACAGACAAATTGAATAATTTTTTTAACAGTTAACCAGTCAGGCAAACCAAAAATAATTGTTCACTTAATTCAACTGCAGATAATAAATAACCTGCAGTAGTAGAAATCAGATTATATTACAAAGAAGCATGCCACTGCAGTCTTATTTTACTCTAAAAAGTTTCAACGAATCAAGCATTCAGGATTACCCATGAAAACTAAGCAATTCAGAAGAAACGTCGAATCTACACAACTTCTAACCGAATTATCTAATTGGGCAGTCAATCCTAGAGGAATTCCAGCTAGATTACACCATAATGAACCCACGCGAACCATCGCCTCGCAGTTCCAACGAACGGCGTCGTTACGCAAGTTAGAAATTCGTTAGAAGCTCAGCAGGCCCCTCAGTGTGAACTGGATCAGCTGCTGTTGCTGCTGCTGCCGCTGCTGCAATGCTGCGCCTAAAAAAATAAACGCAGCAGGAACTGCCTCCGCAGTCACGTGCAGAATGCAAACGCGCGTGCGCAGAAGGTGCGATTCCTCACGTACGCATCTCGTCAGTGGCATTTTTCGCTCTCATTTCCCATGCAGAACATACGAAGTGTTGCTGAAAAATATCAGCTAACGCAAATATGTATGATTGCCGGCGAGATCAATAATCGTGCTAAAAGAGATAAAGTGCTTGTATGTATTATTAATACAGCAAGCTGTTCTTAATTCACTAAAGCGATACATAAAATATGCACTCAAGAGCTATCAGATTTTCGTCAAAGCTGCAGGCTGTGAAGCGATCAATGCATAGCCGAACCACAGCTGATTAATCGGTCGTCAAGCCAAGCAATCCACAGCACTGAACACGTACAGTGCTAGTCGTGCTTTGATGCCATGATTGCTTGGAGATAATCAGCCGTGCAAATTGGATCTCTTAAGTTCGGGCTTGGACTGGTCCTCTTGCAGTCCTACCGAAACACGAGGATAGGTAGAGACAATATACTCTATTCCTGGATAACTATAACTTAGGGTTTAGATGAATAACAACAATACTGTACTTCGTGAGATTTTTGGAAATATTCTCGCAAATTTTGCCACCGCCAAAATTATACGTTTATATAATCTTTAAAAGCATAAATTGACACTGGTCATAATTCAGTATTCCAATAACATAAAAACATAGTTACTGAATGCTCCATACTGATTATGGACAGTGGTGTTGGAATTTTCAAGCATAGGTACAATGCACCGCTTCTGAGAACATAGGATATGTGATACGGCACAGTAGGATATATCTAAAGTTGTTTAGAGCAGATTAATACAAAAAGGAACTGAAGTAGAACGGTTTCAGGCAAGTAGAGAGCGGGTTTTCGCTTAACGAAATCGAGGTATAACTGTTTGAAATATGCAGGGAGCGCCTCTCCAGCCCTATAAGTAAGAAACTTTCACAATCATAACAAATGCCCAGGAATTACGGCTCGCCCAGAAATGATGCAAGTTTAATGAGTCTCCAGAGCGGCGTCAGAGCTGTCATTCCGGCTCAGCGGTGACGGGCAAATGAGAATAACAGGATGTGGGAAAAGAGCAATTTGCTGAAATGAAGTGAGTGAAATGGGGTGCTAAACTCGACTAACCTGTTCTCCAGAGTTTCGGAAGGAAACTGTCGACAAGGAAAATAGTTCTCATGATTATGGTTCTGTGACGACTAGGTAAGTGAGAATTAGCGGAAAATTTTCAAATTGATTGAAGAGTTGGGTAGACTACGTCAAGTTTTTTTTTTTCAGTTTTTGCGCAGACAAATGTACACCAAAACCAATCCCCAAGAAGGACAGATTACTTCAAGTACTGACAGGTTAGACAAATAGCCCCAAACATTTACTAGACCGGAGAGAATACCATAGACATTTCCAGGATTGGGCAGATTACCCCAAACACTAACAGGACTGGGCAGATGACCCCAAACACTCACAGGATAGTCTATAGCAGATTACCCCAAACACCTACAGGGCCGGGTGGAATATCCCAAACACATATAGGGTAGGATTGATTACCCCCAAACACATGGCCGAGTAGATTATCCGAAACAACTTTCGAGTGAGGTAGTCTAGAAATCAAAGTGCGCCCCACCCCTCCCCAGCGGTCGCCTCTTCCGCCTAAGAGAAAATCGTCACCAGCACAGGCCCTGGCTCTGCTCTGTCTGTGCGTCGTTAGTGACGTAGTTCGGTGCGTGATGTTGGTTTGTTGCCGGCTGCTTTCACTTGGTGGGTCCAATCTGCGCCATGGTGGCTACTAAATGCGGCGCGGATGTAAGGCAATCAGAATTTCTCCCCAACTAAGTTTAGTTTCAGCATACTGTTTTCTGCACCAAAAAAATGCAGCGTTCGAGAAATTATGTATTTAACATATTTGTCTGCAGCACCAGTGAAAGGATGCAGTCTGGGTGCAAAGTAATACTCTTGGCTAAGTATTTATTATAAATTCGAACTATTGCAAAAGTTTATCTAAGTCATACTGAAAGTTGCACATCACTTGCCGCGGCGACGACTCCCGTGATGTGACAGCAGAGATATACAAGTCGCAGAGAAAACATTTCCAACGACAATAGTCGTCAAATATTTCATTTTCACGCCTGTACTAAGTAATCTTATTAACAGTAACTGTGACGCAGTCTGTATCACCGTTGACGGTATCACTTCATCAGACTTATCAATAATAGTTACTGTGACCACTCTGCTGCGCCTTGAATGGATATATTCAATGATACTTATTGTGTAGAAGAGGCAAGTCATGTCTATCGGACTGTTCAGATGAATGTAAACCGAACGAATTTAGGAAGGATGACTCGCCGATTAGTTCTATTGACTTAATTGCAATGATCCCCCAACGGGTAACAATTGGATGAGACGCATAGACTGAAGGGCAAGAAAGTGGGGCAGCAGCAGCAGCAGTTTGTGTGTGGGAGAGGTGGGAGCACAGATCTTTGAAAGCCAGTTGAGCAGCTATAGGTCGTTGGGTAAATACGCTTTTAAAAATTAAAACACCAAAGCTTGAAAGTTATTATATTTTCGCAGCATTAGGTTGTTTTTAAGTACATTAGAGAATAATTATAAGAAAGAATATACTATAAAATTATAAGTTTAAGGCTTACCTATAAGTAAAAACGCTGACCAAACGAGTTACTGCGACAATATTTATGAGATTAACCAAATGATAATCCTTAGGATATGCTTGCAAGAAAAGATTATATATTTAAGTGAGAAATACAGCCTAATTAGTTAATTTTAGCTATAGTGCAGCTCAGTGTTAAATTAAGACATCATATTTTATGTACCACCGCAATACGCACTCAAGCAGTAACTAACCGGATACATCGCAAAATTGGTACGAGGGTTTAAATAACAGCACTTTAAAAATAATAAACTTATGTTAATAGGTTACGACGAGCACTTCTTGTTGCAGCTCAAATCGGAATCTTTTCGGCGTCTAGCCGACAATGTTCCCTATCGCCCCAACAGACATAGGATAAATGGATGCGTATCGTAATCGCGTAGAGAAAGCAATAAGAGTACGAACAAACGGATTTTCATTTTTAAAAATCTCATTTGCGCAGAGTGTTTCATCTGGCAGGAAAACAAGACGCTAGGCAAAGAAGAAAAAATTTACATAGCTGCTTAACCTTACAAACAAACCTCACAACATGAATTGGGGCCATGTGCAGCAGCCACTGCAACGAAGCACTAAGGTTACTTACAGATTCCTGAGACCCACTGACTAAGTGGCAGGCAGATGCTAATATGGGATACAAAATGATCTCCTTAGAGATCGAGAATGTTAATATTATAAGGACCAACTAAAATATCCTTCAGGAAGAACCGGGGTCGGTATAGGGTTAATTAGCACTTAGCATTTCCAAGGACACCCCTCAGTCCCCTTCTTCGAAGAATTACAACCGAACTGGTACTTAGGCCAGGTAACACGCTGGGACAGAACCTGCTACAAAATAGCTACGTGGTTACCCAGCTTCTAGTCCCGGCAGAGTACCTGCCTACAGGACCGTGGCTGCGGAACTGTTACTGCCTCCTACAAAAGCCAACATTGTATTAGGCATTTCAAAATCGTATTGCATTCGAAAAGTATCAGTAGCAGAAAGTTTCAATGTGGCTATCCTTCAATATTTATCATGGCATATTGAACGACCTCAACGTATTGCAATCAAAAAGTATCAATAAACGAAGTTTTTTCATCATAGTATATCTATTTTTACGTCACTGATCCCTATTGTTTTTGTAGAGCAACAAATAATATTAGCAAGCAACGGTAAAGCATCCCCATTAATTTAGGTGGATATAAAGGCCTCCAGACCTAGACCCCACCCGCACAAATAGAGAAATGATCGAGAAGGCTGCCAACAGCACAAGTGTTGCGTCACGGTGATCGTGAAGCTGCAGGTCTGTCGGCTTTCGCTGACATTTACGTCCGTTTACGGCAACAGGCCGACGACAGTTTGGTGCTCGAATTGTTGCCGTCACGGCAGTTACGGCGTATCGCTGCGTTGTGGCCACATCAACCTAATATACCGTATTATACTTTTAGACCCCGCGTCATTTTGTCGAACATTTGCAAAGTTTTCAACAGTCGTGTGGTGTCCCAAACTAGATTCTTAGCAGCTGCTGAAGCTAATATTGTAGACGAGCTTCTAGGACAGTAGAAGCTTTTGTTAGGGCTGTTATTATTGTTCAAAAGTCTACTCGACCGTACAAATAATAGCAGGTTGTATGAGTTGGGTAATAACTATGTGTCACAATTAAAATTTGTGTTCCCTGCAGCAGGAAAGTTGCAGAAAATTGAACTTTAGAGAGAACATTTTTTGCAGTTTCTACCTCTGTTCAGCTGCTATAAAGCTGATTGATTTTTACTCCTCATATCTTTATACAAATATAAAGATAAAATAGACGCAAACACGATGATGCATGTAGATAAATATATGCAGAAACAGACACACAATGCATGTCAATATACAGTCTTCATTCATATAGTTTTAGAAGTTGACAGACCGCTTCAAGATCAGGACTTCCAACAAATTGTATTCATTGTAAAAAGTACAAAATATTGCAGTGTACAAGCAGTAAAGACAGAATAAGTACGGAGGTTAAACAAAGTGTTATAATAATAATAATAATAAGACAGAATTAAGGCGATGCGTTCCGAGTAAAACGTCGCCGACACGTAAGTTGAATCATTCAAAACATGTAGTGTATACTGAGAGCGACGTTACGTCTCGCCCACTGACGTAAGAATGCCGCGTCGTCACATATTTATGAGATTAACAAAATGATAATCCTTAGCATATGCTTGCAAGAAAAGATTATAAATTTAAGTGAGAAATACAGCCTAATTAGTTAATTTTAGTTCCGCAGTTGACAGTTGAAGTTGAATCATTCAAAACATGTAGTGTATACTGAGAGCGACGTTGCGTCTCGCCCACTGACGTAAGAATGCCGCGGCGTTGCACCCATTCGCGCAAAAACAGCAAGCAAGAAAATGTAGAAACCGCGGCCAGCTCGTCGGCAAACCGGAAAGGGAAGAAAGCTGCCCAGCTAAGGGAAAAAATGAGAGCATCGAGCATGAAACAGGAATGACAACGAGGACGCTGGCAATGGGGCGGACGATGAATGGAGTAAGAGTAAAATAAGGAAATGGACGACGCAAAATTAAAGAACTGAAAGACTGAGGACTCAAGCGCAGCAACCCTTACTTTGAAAATTGTATCTTTTTTAGTGACATCCATGAGGCGGCCACATTCATCACTCTAGCACTCTATATAGTAGTTAGAATGGCGGACCTATACAGTACCAGAGGACAAGTGCTTTCGTACCATGAAAGAAATATGCTCCAAGCTCTGTTAAATGAAATGCAATAACTACATCCAACATTTAGCAATAAGAAATACCCATGGATTTAAGGGAGTGCTGTATGTAAACTCCTGTGAGGTTTCCGTCATGCGGAAACCTTTAAATTTTCTTCGCAAAGTGAATGAGTTTGATTATAAATGTCTTTACAAAATTATAGCACCTGGAAGTTCAAATCTGCAACAAGTGAGATATATAGCGACAAGAATATTACTTCGGACAGACTTGCACGGATTAAGTTTAAAAGGAAGAGGTAAGCCTTTTGAGCTGCTTGAGGATGAACCTTAAGATGACCGTATTTGTGAAAGTTGAAATGCGTCCGAGCGTGGATAGCATTCCCTCAACTGCGGTTAACTCTTTCACTAAACAGAAGCTTCCTCAATCACTCACGTTCAACGGATAATTACAATAAACATATTTAAAATAAAAAATACGACGTGATTCTTAACTGGGTCCTTACTATATGTGTAGTATTGGTACATTACTTCAAGCACTGAAAGAGAAATGTATTGCATACTTGCCCAGAAAACAATAGAGTATCAATCGATTGTCGACAAACGATGAAAAAACGATGAATCACTAAATTTAGGGCTGTAATGTTTTTTTTTGTGGTTTACGTGCTATCTCCCAATATGGGTGCCTGAGTTGAATGAGAAAGTGGACTCCAGTCTAAAAACTGCAGTAAATGTAGGCCAACTGCACGAACTGTAATTGATACTTGTACCACAACGTGGTAACTGTCAGTGCCACAGTCCAACACCCCTCCTATAGCCTCAGCATATACCGGTCATCTTCCTCACACGCAGGGCCGCGGCATAACACGTCAATGAGTCAGTGGCAGTGGAACGTACAACTGGTGCACCAGTGGAATTTCTTACTGCCAGGGAGTGGCACAATATGGAGATTTGGCACGGCGGAAAATGAATCTTTTAGCCTGAAATTTGGCACATAGCGTGGTGTAAATTTGTGCGTTCTCACACGGAATTCTTGACCGCCCTAGAAGCTGTTATAAGGTTTCAACTTCTGGAACGGGCTAGAATTCTGCTAGGGTTGCACTAAATTAATAGTACTCTACTTTGGTTTATTTCAATTAAGGGAAAAATCTTCCTGAGCTTCGGTCGGACCTGCAAGTAGACTAGCCCAGTGTGTTGCTGGCCTTCACTCAAGACACTTGCAGTAACGGAGCCGGATATTCTTTAATGTGGCCGACTTATGCCTTCAGTGTCCAAAACTGCAATTCAGTGATAACTGGTCCAGTGACGCTTTCCGTCTCTTCAGTGTGACATTTCACTGAGGCTGAACACAAAACCGATCACAAGCTTGAATCGAAGAGTCTATCAGCTTGTCTTTTTCCTATTTTAGCCCTTTTTTGCACATTTTACCACCCCTAGAAATAAAATTTTAGCACCCTTCTTACTGAATTAAATTTATGAGATAAGTACACAACAGTACACAACACGAGGCTCTTCAAGCTAAAAGCATGTATGCCAAGTACTACTTCTAGTAGCTACTACCATCCCAAATAAGTAGCTATATATAATTCGCTATATCCATATTTTTTCTTTCTCAATTAAATTTATCACGTCAGAACAGTTATTCTGAATGAACGACAGCAACTGACTACAAAATTTAATAAAGACTCTTGACACTAGCAAGGGCCCTTGCAACCCGAGCCCTGGGAATGGCCTCCTCTCCACTCCTTCCTTACAGCAGGGGCGGGTGAACTTCTTGACTCCTGCGGGGGCCACGCGGTTTTCCAAGCATTGACAAACGGGCCAGCACCCGATGCATACGTACCTACTTGATGTGCGTAGGCTTGATATGAGAGCACATCGCTTGCCTGGAAATATAAATTTTGAATCTAGATAATACAAGCACAAGCATAAGTTTTCATCCAAGATAATAAAAGCGCATGAACAAATTTTGAACCTAGATAATATAAATATATGCATAAGTTTTCAACCAAGATAATAAAAGTGCATGCACAAATTTCGAACCTAGATAATAAAAGTGAATAAAACAGGGGGTCTGTATCAAGGACGTAGACCAACTGTGACTGTGAAGCAGGTGGCGTAATAGCAACTAACCATGGCGTCCAGGAGATAGGAGGCCACAAGCGACAAAAGTTCACGGCATGGAAGAATGGCACGGAAGTGATGAGAAGAAGACAAAGGGCGGAGCAAAAGATGCGTCAAATGGCTCTGAAAAACCGCGAACAATTGCGACCCGCGAGAGGGAGAGACACGAGGGAGGCAAGACGTGCCTTTCTGACCGAAAAACCGCAGTAAGAACCGAAGAGAAGCGACTGAGGAGCATTGTACCGGGGCTCGGTGTGCAATACTGAGAGTGTGAAGAGGGAGACACTTCAGTGAACTATGACGTGTCTGCGGTGAGACTATTGAGGTGGGACTGGGTAGTCACTTGTGACTGTAGGGTGTACCGCACCACAGAAGTCGGAGTAGTCAAGGTCAGCACATATTCCTATAGTTAGTCACCTGCGACTAACTTGTAGGAATGGTACTGACGACTGGTGTGCCAGTAGTTACCGTACCTTGAACTTGTATGTGGCAGGGTAGTTAGAACAGACAGCCAGGTCAAGTTCAATTGACCAGTCACCCATGCTAACGTGATAATTAGAATCCACGAGGGCACTTAGCATATTATGATATAGAGTTGTAACTGCTGGTTTCTAAAGTGATATCTTACCCAAATATGCTCAGCAAAAATCGAAACTCCAAAAACCTAAAAATATTCAACTTTTTCAACTGTAGCTCGTCAGATGCAGCATTTTAGCAGCACACTGGACGAACTGCGAAAGATTTAATTTTTCACAATCGCAAGTAATACAACTGCATCTTGGGGTTGCTGCTCTCGTATCCCAGAAACTATACAAGAAGAGTACCGTATGTCGAGGGCACAATAAGCAATTGTACGCGCAACCTGATGCGAGGAGGTGCCGCTTGCACGTCGTCCGTGCTACCGTATCTATGCTACAGACATTCAATATGCATCGGAACGACGTGCAAGCTGCACATCCTCGCATCAAGTTATGATCGTCAATACGTATGTGTTATTGGCGGAATAGGAATATAAGAAAGACATCAAGTAAGAAAGATGCTAAGGTAAACGATGGGATCCGTCTGGGCTTCACAGAACTGTTACATGGGAATCTACACTCTTACAATCAGACCCTCATTTGTATGTCGAGTACATTACAAACTACCACTCAGAGTTGGCGGTAGAGCTTCACAAACAAAGGTCTGGTGTTAGCGTTGGAAGAGAACAAAGCCTGGAATGGGAGCATGCAGAGGCAGCCAATGGCACCTGTGGCTCGAGAGCAGTAGGGAGGGAAGAAGCCGTCATAAGAACGGACTCGAAATGTCAATGGAAATGAGTTCTGAAATGTGAAAGGAAGCCAGAGTGACCCAACGCCAATGCCACTACCACACACGCAGAAAGAAGGCTTCAGACGGACAGCACGTCTTTACAGGGGTCTCTTTTTCAATACCATATTTAGCAAAATTTCCTTGAAAAGAAACCAAATTGCGAGTTTACTTTTTTCTGACTTTAATCACGAGGAAAAACTATAACTGCGTTGAGCAAGCATGTAGTTCTCATCATAACTTATCTAGCCGTAAAATGAATTCGTTCATTCAATTCTGTTCGTAGAACTAGGCATAGAAATTTCATAGTGCGTAGAGGAATTCTTAAAAATGGAGTAACACTTGACCGTGTAACGTCCACGTGGGGAACTACGTAACATTTTAAAATCGCTGCTCATCAGAATACAAATTTATTAGTTGCAACAACATTCAAGGGTTCATAATATTGTCTGACTACAGTAGGTATAATTGGAACCTAATGGCTTCAATGACATGCACTGCTGCTTGAGAAAAATAGGTAAGCGTATAATAAATGCAAGCGAACAGTTAGCTGAACCCCTGCAATTAAACACTGCGAGCGGCCAACCTTTGTAACGAAGGCATATATTAACTGAGTGCTAATACCAGATACCGTAACCACCACCACTCCCCCCCCCTTCGGAAGAAAAGTAACTGTAGCACGAGATTTCAGTTGATATACATATATAATGCCTAGGTGACCCTACACTATAGCACACTCAATTTATAAACGGATGCGCAGTTACCACATCGTCTCAATGAAAATCGGTCGTATAGATACGGTAGCATGAACGTAGTACGATATGAAAGTTCGCTCTTAAATCGAGCGTACGATTATATGCTGACTAGTGGACCCGTGGGTGAAAAAAAATCACGAATAATCGATGTTTACTTAATATAGGCCGGTGCGGAATCTTCTCTTCTCTGACTTACTTCTTCAATTTCTTCACTGATCTTTTGTCGTGCTTTCATTTTTAGGTCCTCTCTTCTCTGACTTACCGTTTCCTCATATTCCCGCTCACGCTTAGCAGCAGCTCTTATTCCCTCCTGTAGCCTCTTTTGCTTCAAGACTTTCTTGACACTGTGGCATAGACGCGTCATCATTCTCCATTGGTAGCACGTCTTTGTACTTGAGACTGTAGTAATCTCGTTCTTCTTCTACGTTCACTATCCTCCAGTGTTCTTCTTTTTAAATGTGCGTCTTCCATAGTAAGAGGCAGAAGTAAAATCTTGATTAAAACACTGCAATAAACTTGAATGCAAGTCCATTCAGTTTATATGCCGCTCGAGCGCACCGTAGCCATGATCCTGTCTTTTAAACTCAAATATCTGCTTCACTGAAGTGCTGAAATTTTGGCCTACGAAGCGAAAATTGCTCCGTCAAAAAAGGACAACTTGAAAAAATAATTGTGTCTATTGTTCGAGAAAAATTGTCACTTCCCGAGTGCTTCGTTAATCATCTAGCGAATTTATACGTCGTGACCTGAGAGAAAAAGCTATAAAATGAGACTCCAAAAGCTGCAAATATATAGTTTCAATTTCAAAAAGTGTTTCAAGTAAAAAGTGCATTGAGATAAAGGGATAAGGATCCTACTTTCGCCATCTTCTGCAACCTGGTCGTCGACCTGCATGAAAACGTAACTTGATTACAAAATCTGCAACCTGGCCTATTTTTCACCTATTTCATTAAGATGTGAACACGAAATAATTAAATGCAAAAAGCGGTTTATTATATGAGGATGCCTCGGCACCAGATGTCCCATATCGGCGTACCACTTTTCGGGTTGTGACTGCGACGTAATTTTTTGAGCGCACGGTAACGTCCCCCGTGTAACACGCGTTACCCTGGGGTTATGCTTGCAGCACGAAATCTGCCGAGAAATGTACGGGGTTACCGCACTCACCAAATACTGGGACCTCACCTCCAATTGGTTGGCTGGCCAACGAAGCCAAGCACTCAGACACACAAGGCGTAGCCGCCTCTGCACTTGCAGCGGCGCCGGCGCTAATAATTGCCGTATCCAGGATACCGGAACAGCAGCGCGCTGAGATGAGAACAAGACCCCTGCCAAGAGAGGTGTGGGGGTCGATGGCCGGGGACATTTAGACCTTCGAGGTTCCCCCCCCCCTTCCCCACCTCCCCTTCAATGGTGCGCGTGTTACAGCACAATGTCCAAACTAAAATGAAACTAGCACACACATGTTTGTCGAATGAAAGAAAGAATGATTCGAAAACTGCAGGAGAATGACGTCATAGTACCAATAGAATGTTTTGAAAGCTTAGCCCGGGGCCCCACTGACGCAACAAGCAATACAGTGCGATATTTGCGAGAGAAATGGCGCTTCTGAGTGATAATGTGTCGCGCGAACTGAGTTGCGTCGATAGGGACAGCCGGTTGCAGTACGCGACGTTAAGGCTTTTCGCAAAACGAATGCCCTGCGTCGCACGCGACTTGCTATACTGGTATAGCCGCGGCTTTAGGTTAGATAGCGAGCAACAGGCCCATTCCGGGAGAGCAATCGGGGCTCACGGCTCTCTATGAGTTACTAATGAACATGTTTCCGTCCGGGAACTTTTGGATGGTAAGGGTCATTGACGTCAGAGCGACTAGAGACTGATTTGAAAACTAAGGGTATGCTAAGTGAGATCAGACTAAGAAGAGATCGATTCGAAAGTAAATGTCAGTGACGTGTGAGCGACAAGAGATTGAATCAGAAATTGAGTTTGGCAAAGTTTTAGCAAATTAACGTCAATTTATGCTACCGGACGTCATTCTCAGTGACCTCAGAAATCGCAATCTTGACTCACAGTTTAGCTTCCTGGGACCGATTTACTTGCACCGAACATTAACAAGAAAGCTCCCTGACGTTGCACTTTAGAAAGATTAAACTTCACTATTGTCTTTACAAAATTTAACGTCACTCCTGCACTTTACGACAGTGGTGCATTATCTTTATACAGCACCGAGGCTCTACTTCCACCTTGTATTCCACCGAGCCAAAAGTTGTAGCAGGATTGAGTCAGCATTGCTGTTGTAACAATATCGAGCAGCCCCCGTTCGGTGGTAGTTAACTCTCTTACGTACGTCAAAAACGTTGGGAGTTACTTTCCTGCACATTACCAAGCAATAACTGCAGATGTGCTCCCGGTACATTCCAAGCAATTATTATACGTGATAATTAGCGCTAATTATCTCCAACAATTCCTATGTTCCACTACGGTTGTACATCTTTACTTCACAAAAGTTCTACTCTACCCTTGTCTTTCACCAGGCTACAAAACAACAACAACACAGACTCAACACATACTGAGTAATTATCATTCATTATGTTACTGTAGTAATTATCGCATGCAATTCCTGTACTTCACGGCAGTAGAGAAATTTCCCTGAAGGGGAGGAGAAGAAGACGACGCAGACAAGGAGGAGGAGGACGAGGGCCGTTATCTTAAGAGGACTCGCTCGGTTGCCTCCACGACGGAAGCTGAAGCGCTCGAGCAGGTCAGGGGCGGCGCCCTTAGGCGCAGGAGGGGCCTCGAGGAGCTGGAGGCGCGGCACGTCTTAGCATAAGAGGCGCATGACCCTAAGAAGGTTCGAACTCTAATGTTTTCAAACGCAAATGTAAAGGACAAAAATAGTTCTTGACGCCATCAGGACCACAATGTCTGATGGTCCAGAAATCGCGGTTCGTAGTAAACGCAAATGTAATGGATCATTTCCTTGGCACCATGCCTGTCGTGGCTGGGGGGTCCAAACATGGTGCCCAGTTATAACCGCATGTGCGATGGACAAAAACTAAGTCCTCTGGATACCCAGAGTGACACTGTTATGCCCGCAGTAACGAAAATCACGTCCTGTTATAAACGCAAATTTATTGGATGATTCTTGTTAACACTGATATTGACACAACGTCTTGCCCACGGTTAAGAGAATCTGATCCAGGTTTGGTTCGAAACGCCTAAAATAGTACGGAGAGTCCACAGAGTTCCTTTACCACTGTGAGTCCTTTATGGTTCGGAAAGCTCCTTATCAAGGACCAGTGTTCCTTCGATGTCATAAATGCTACGTTAGTTCAGAAACACCTTTACCGGTAGGTAGATATATGGAAGAGAGTTATTTTAGCATCGTTCCGTGATGAGACGAGGAAAGAGCTCGGCACAGCAGTGAAATACCAAAGGGCGTTCGTGCAGTGCACTAACCTGCTCCATAAGGGATAATTATAAGCACTGCTGGTTCAATGAGTACAGTTACAAGAGCGGTCCACGGCCCGGGATGCCAAGGTGTGGCCAATTAGGCATAAATGCATCATAATGCGTGCAGGCTTCAGATATTAAGGAGTGACAGGCCACTTCATCAGTATATACAGCATTTTTATACAAAGAGGGAAAGAAGAGATCCAGAAACCACATATAGAAAAATAAAGGCTTCTATTAGATCGTTACTGAAAACTATTCGATAAAATCCATAGCTAATATTGCAGCGCATTAATAGAAAAAATTAATAAAGACCCCCGTCTTCCTACATAAATTTCTAGAAATCATTGCCATGTTACTACGGAAATCGGCTTAGTTTTAATCAAAAGACCCTTGTTCAATGGGGGCACCATGGGTTCGTTCCACAGAGGATCGTTAAAGTCGATCTACGCAGGCCTACTTGACTTGCCCGGAACTGCACACAGAAGATTTAGCATCGTCACCTGGAACCGTGTCTCAGGTATTAATAGCAACCCGATTTTCTTGCCCCGACTGAAGACACCATTTTATGGAGTAAGACTGAGTTACTGCCTGTCTCACTAGTAATCGATTAAGGGCCAACACATGAAACTCGCATCAATGGGTTGTAGCCAGCGCACCAGTCTGTCGCTTCGGGCAATTCAAATCAAATGGAATTGGCTTCGATCGACTTTGACGACGAAATCGAATGCGTTCTATGGCCTCCTGCCTTAGCTTGCGCATGTACTGTAATTTACAACACACAGATTTTAACTGTAAAGAACTTCACTTGAGGCTGTTAAATCCTCAAATCGCCAGAGATTCAGTCATAAAATTTCACCATACAAACATAAAACATAATTTTTGAAGTTGATGGTGAGTGCAACCACGCTAGAAATTTAAAAAGTCATCGAATTTCAATGTGTCCATAAGAATAGTCGAGATCTTACAGGGCCGATCGAGGCCGTTATTTTCTAAATTTAAGGCTGAAATCTACCAACAACAATTCGAAACAGATCTTTTAAATAAAACGCAGTCGCTTCAACACACATATACCGAAAACATCCTCCGTAAATAGCGAAAGTGAAGCAAAAGCGGGAATCTTTCACTCGCAGTGTAAAGCGCATGTGTGTCCGAACTCTGCGTCTGTTCTGAGCCGAGGAATCAGCGCACGTCAAAGTACTGCCGCCTAATGCTGTGTAAAGCTGCAGGTTGTGAGCTGCCTTCAGGATTCCAGGTTTACAATGTTTTAACCCCGAAAGGGGTAATAGTTTTGTCGAGAATGTAAGTAGCACCGCTGAAAAAGCAATATTCCCAATATTTTACGGGAGAAACGACAGCGGAAAAACATACCGAAAACATCCCGAAATATGTACGGATTATTTCTGTAAAGTGTAGGTGAATTTACAATGGTACTGACACCAGTAGCATCAAATCAAAGAATTGGGAAGACACTACTCCAATTAACAATATTTCGCACAACGTGGAATGCTTTTCACACCCGAGTTAAATACGAATATAAGTACAAGCTCTTTCTTGACCAATGAACTATTTGTTTAAAAAGCGTATATCGGTGTTGAAGTGAAGCTTGAGAGTAGTTCCAACATTTCGCTTCAACTGGTAAAAAAACTGGTTAATATTTGTGAGTGAGACGACAGGACGTGAATGCTATAAGCAAAGGGGAAGTTCCAGTTCCAGGACGTCTGTAGTTTAGGGCTAACTGCGCGGCTCGGGGGGGGGGGGGCGGGACGCCGTGAGAATCCTGCGTTTTGATCATCACGCTGCACAATAAGGTCATCGCTGGCACGACAGTCGTCGTCGTGATGTGGCGGGACGTCGTGCACGACCAATCGTCATACATCGGGTGTGATGAATACAGTACTGGGTGTGGTGACAAAAAGCAGTGCCGGGTGTGGTGAATACACTACCGGGGTTACGTAGAGCAGTGCCGGGTATGGCGAACAGTGCCGGGTATGGCGAACAATGCCGGGTATGGCGAACAGTGCCGGGTATGGCGAACAGTGCCGGGTATGGCGAACAGTGCCGGGTATGGCGAACAGTGCCGGGTATGACGAAGAGCAGTGTCGGCTGTGGCGACGACGTACGGAAGGACGGGTCAGAAGATACGAGTGCACAAGCATCCCGTTAATAATTGACTGCCAAGCATTAACCGCACTGAACAAAATTCTACAGCCCCAGGTTCCAAGCACCAATCCATGGCCAAACTGCCTGATTTGAAAGGAAATTTACTGAGAAGGGTTTAAAACCTCGCTCCATATTCAATCATTACCAGAATTTCCGGGGAAGTTTTACAAGCAGAGACGTAGGTACGTTCTTATAAGCACAGGCGCATTGATTTCAAATAGATCAATCAAGCCATAACAAAAACGTCGAATCTATAAATAAATGCAAAAGACAAATTTCTCCCAGGATGCAGGGGCCGTGATGCAAGACGGTTGAGAAGCGAACCAAGCGACACTTGCACATCGTGAGAACCGCGCCACCGCTGGTTCATGAGGCGCACATTTCCCTGCTACTGCGCGTGCCACTTCCAACGTGACACTTATTCCCTTGTGACGTATGAACAAAAGAAAACATTTGTTTTGAGGGCCTGCCGCACTCCAAAGCAGGCGCTGTGCGTGGTAATGTCGCTTGGAATTAATTAAAATAAAATGAATATAGTTTTTGTTGTGTGCAAGCACACTCTTGCTTATACAAAAGCAGGGCCCTTCTGTGTTACCAGTATTCTAGTTGTTGCACGGATTCCTGGCGATACGAATAATATTCACAGTAAGAATGCGCACCCAATCAACAAAAGCTTGATATTTTGCAAAAAAAAAAAGGAGTTAATTGCACGAAGGTAGTTAAACAGCGTTCGAGAAGCCACAAATTCTACTGGGAGAAGAGTGTAACTTGTTGCACAAGGACAAATCCATGGTATTATTTGCAGTGATGAGCTCGTCGACAAAATGTTCGTTTCTGTCAAGACTCAGCCGTACCTGTCATAAATATGTGGTCCAGTGAAGGTACGACAGCACTGAATCTCCATCGTCCCAGTTAAATATAATTTTTTGCAAGAATGACTCTATTTAAAACATGACGAAGGGTCATCCTGAGAGAAATTCCAATATTCGCAAAAAAAAAAAAATAGCACAGTTAAGCCCTCTAAAGACTAGGAAATTACTTAACAAATTTGAATAAGCGAGTCTTCGATACGTGGCCGTAAATACCCAAAATATCACTTCAGAGATAAACGATATCAAGTGCGAAATTGAAAAAAATGATCGAGTATCGGTTTGGGAATAAAAATATTGAAGATATTGCAATAAAACAAAACTTTGGAACAGCCCTCTCAGTCCCATTAAGTTTTCTATAGGGTAAACCCTATTAAACAAAGCTGTAATTTCGTTATAAAAGTTCTTTCTCCAATGGTACTCCTACGGAGAAAAATCTTTTGTAAGCGGAGCAGCACAGCTTGGCAAAGATAAGGTTAACGTGTCGGAAATTGGCAGGGATTGACAGTTAATGATTAACAGGACTACGCTGCAAGCATGCACTGGAGTGGTTATGCAAGATAATGCAAATAATGACGCAGCTCCAGGAAACTAGTTCACCGAGCAATAAAAAGGCAACTAAGACATCTGCTGGAGATGAGCCGACTGTGCACCAGGAGCATCTGTTTACAGAAGTGTGCGCCCTCTCTGTTTGCTCTACGTAAGAAATAACGCAGGCGCCTGTTAGGTACCGTTAGTGCTGCACGCTCTAAAGCACGAGGTCCCCATGCGCGATGATCTGTGTACACTCACCACAGCAGCCGTGTGGTGCACAGCGTGCTCACCACAGTGGTGCGCTCATCACAGCATATAGAGGGCTTCTAACAGCATATCACCATTACAGCTATAGCACACCACTGGTATACATATGTACACACAACAATGCAACAGGAACTAACTTTCCATCGTCATTACACAATTAACTTTCAACCATATCGGAGTGCAAACGACCGCATAAGCACAAGTAGTCTGCACAAATATTCCAACCTGGCACGCAGACGAATTGGTTTATTTATATTAAAGTTGGAACGACTCCAAGAACGCAAGCGACTTGCTGTTCTGTTCAGATAGTCTACTCTGGCCGGCAGACGAATTGGTTTTCGTCAGTTTTGTGTACCAGTAAAAGCAGTCAGAAAATTTGGGTTCGTAACAACTGGTTTTTATGTTTTGTACATTATTCTACAAATGAAAAACAACGGAGTTGTGTTTTAAAAACAACCTTGCACCATGCAATACTTCTTCAATTGGCGGCAGTACGCATTTTATCGGCACGAAAATACGCAATAAAATAATTAAACAGATTGGAATATAAGAGAGAGATACAGTTTTATTGGAGTTAAGCAAGCACATTATATAACATTCGTTACTAGGTTTTATTATTTTAATGATGAGATATAGACAAAACTGCAGGTAAACGCCGAGAGAGGTGTGTCTTCAACATGTTACCTCCACCACATGGTGAAACCTTCACCACATGGTGTAGCCCGTGAGTTGTAAATCTTTCGACTGAAAAGGGATCTTTCAGTAAGTCCAAAAGTTTGACAATTCAAGCTTACTTTTATGTTAAGCTGGTAAGAAAACTCTTTCAATTAATAACCAAATTTCAGTGACAAAAAGACCACTGTACCTCTTTATCCATGTGCTTCAATGTTTCGGCTGCAAAACAAGGTGTCTTCGTGTGACGAATTCCAGAGCAGAAACTCGTACAAGACTATTGGCTACTTCCAGCAATCTCAGTTCTTAGTGAGCTAGACACTATTCAGTCTTCACTGTCTAACTAGACTATATGAACTACCGTATTGTAAGTATGCATGTAGCCCAGTGTGTCGAGCCTACTCTGTTAGGACGCCTGCAATGTCATAGCAGGCTACTCCCAAATGGTCAGCTGGCCCGTCACCATTTCCTTATTTTAATTTGTTCACTAGTCCATTACGGATTTCGTTCTTTCATAAACGGGAATTTTTAGAAAAACGGCGTATTTCCTTCTACAGATTTTGGCTGTTTGTTGCTCGCTCAGATTATCTTCGCACTGCGCAGTATCGAAATAAAGTTTACGTTACCGATTCTGGTAGATTGGCCTATCAAAAATTTATATAACTCGATGATAAGACTTAACTGTCCCACAGGCCACACTTCTATTAAAAGTTTATAATTTTATTCCTAAACTGACGAGTGTCAATTATTTTTTACGCCTCAAACAATGCTCTTCTTAAATTGCGACACCCCTGATTTGAGGCCGTCGGTTTAAGGCTTATGATCGTAAAAGTGTTAATGCAACAACTTTCAACGTTTCCGGAGATCAATCAGCTAATAGAGTTTTAACATGCTAACATTATTCTCGTATCACGTTCATCTAAGAAAGAACAGTAATTACTGATGGTATATCACATCAAATAATCAAAGCACGCTCAGCAACGGGCCATTACTTCGATTAATCGAAGCACTGATGTAATATCGTTTGGACTTACCAAAGCACGGTATCTGTTATGGAGTACTGTACCGACTATTTCAACGTGCGATTAGTATAGGAACATTACTTCGATTGTAATGATAGCACGATAATTATCACTGCAAATGATCAAAATGAGGAAACAGAAATAGCCGACCAACAAATCCAGTATCCGGATTACGTTAGCAACGACTGGGTCTGCCCGGGCAACGGTCCGTACCAACCCTCCCCCCGTCTCATGAGTCACCCAGAAACCTGTCTGCCGGCAGGTCACACCGGTAAGGACTCCTACACCTGCTGGGATCCGATTGCGGGCTGTAATTGCTACACCAGAGCTATGGAATTCGCTAATCCCAGCAGCAGACTAGAGCTTTGTCCGGTGTTATCGCTTCCCATTGATAGTCCCAATACGTTGGTTGCACTGTCAGCCTGAATAAACGAAAACTACACAGCATTTTTGAGTTGTAATTCATTTCACATTCGAAGAGATATCCGAGCCTTTACAAGTGACACTTGCTGGACAAACCAACTAGACGGCTAACATTTTAACAGATCTTGTAACGTACAGACAGTGCTGCTTGCACGGACAAGAAGAACCGTCAATCTCTGCGATATGAAACACAGGACAGAAAGCTGCTGTCTGGCGCAGGCTTCAGCAACTGAGGGAGGTTTTGGTTACTGTAGCGGTAGCCTAGATGGAGCAAGGCCCCTAGACACATGTTTCTATATAGGGGGCCTTGGTATGAGCGGCTGCACACCCAGCAGTCTCCATATGACACAACCAAATATTTTGACACGAAACATTTGATTACGAGGACCTAAAATTATAATTTCTACGCATCAAATCAAGTGCACAGCTCTAGAGTTCTCTCAAAAAGTGGGTGTCGTTGTACTAAATGTAACACATACAACTAGTTTTCTCCTCAAGGATTTACTTTCTTCGTATTTAATGCAGCGCACATAGCTAGATCTCTCTTCGATCTTTCTATCGTATGCACCTCACGCAACTTATTCTCCCAAATATAGTTGGTTTCTTAGCCCTAGATACAGCACATGCAATTATGTAGTTTCCCCAAGAAGCATATTTCATCGTACAATTACATAGTTATAGTCAGAAAGTTTAAGCTTCCGTTTCCGAGCGGAACGATATCACAGAGGAAAGAGCAAGGGACATACAGTATGGCGATAGAAAGGGGGAACCCATGCACGAAGGTGTTCCCACACAGGATCATGGAAACAGCAAGTCGGGAAGGAAGAGGAAGAACAGAATAAAGCAAGAGCAAGTAGGAGTATGAAATCGAGAAGGAAGTAAAGTGGGCATGAAAGACAGACGTCCCGAAGACCAAGCTAATGGTTAAGGTAACCTACACGAGCCACCTGGGGTTGCTGGGGCCCCATAACATAGGATGGGCGAACCTAACTAACGTAACCCCATGGCCTATGGCGCATCCTATGCCCCCCGATGGAATACAATTACATATCTAGTTTCGATGCCATAGAAAACAGAGTTTCCGGATGTGAATACTTGGTATGGTGAGTAGCGAGTTCTTTTTGTGTGAAGCGGTCCACCGAGAAGGGCCAGTCCTTTTCGCTTGCAGCACTTGTGCAGAAATATCAGCACAACGCGTGCGAAGTCAAAACGCTACGCTGTCTGTGCTTTCTTACTCTCTGCACAATATACAATAGATTTATAATCATTAAATACCATCAGATTACCAGAGATGTTGACAACGATGCCACGTTAAGTTTGAGTGAGGTTCAGTGAAGATGAGTCAAGTTTTACGAAGAATCTGAATGCTAAACTATATATACGACCTTAAACATTCTCTCCATTAATGCATTTCACTTTTCGCGGGAGGATAAGAACGTCAAGCGTATATCATATAAGATAAAGTATGCAATGAAAGATTAAACTTATCACACCGCCTCTCCTAATAACAACAGCATACTGTGCCGATAAGAACAGCAGCAATGTGATGCCATCATAAGAACTTCCCACTTTGTCTACACTCTCAGCAGCATTATACTGCGTCGTTAAGAACTCCATACACTGCGTAGCGCCTTAGAAACATCGCCACGCACATCGCCTTTCATAATGACGAAGAATCTCAAACTTGGCGAGTACTTAAAACGCTTCGCTGACTCCAAGAAAACTCGCCCGTCGGCAGCCAAGTGCTGGAAACCCAGCACTGCTGCGTACTTTCTACGCGGGACTCTGCAGCGGCGCGTGCAGTCCACGGGCCGCTGCAGATGTGACCAAAAGTTGTCATTTTCCTTGGCTGATAAATAGTGAAACGTTATTTGGACTGGTAACAGTGATACATTGCTGCAACTGATGAAGGTTGTCTTTTCATTTTCAATAAACAATAAAAAGCTGCTTATCAAACAGAATGAATTTATTAACAGATGAGAAGAGAAATTTTTAAATCTTTGAGAGACGAATAGCAAAAACTAATGACCACAAAATTATATTGCCGGCAGGATATTATATTGGAAATGAATAAAAGTGCCAGTATTTCGTAGATAAATGATCAAAATTGATCTTGAAATTAAAAAAAAAAATACTTTTTCCTTTAGCAGATTGCATGACTATGTCCGACGCAGTGAAACGCATTTCCTCAAGAGATGTTACGGGCAGTCATATTTCCTTCCGTTGATATAAGACAATCAAAACAGGTAGCTCAAAAGATATGACGTAAAATTATCTTAGTATCGTGAGATATGTTACCAATGAAAAATGAGTTTGCCTCATCAAGTGAGTTTCTCCCAACAGATGCAGAGAAATACCGTTTCATCAACATGTGTAGAACTAATGCCTTGTACATTTTAAACGGAAACTGAGCGAGTTTCCAAATCTGCACCAAAACACCCGCAATGATTATCGTTGCGATAAAACTATATTCAATTGCAATCTTTTACGTATGATGCCTCCATGGCAATTATTGCGGTAATAAAGCAATACTCAATAATCATAACAATAACAACCAACAGAACTTTCAATGCAATGTAACCTTGCGCACCGCAGCCACACCGCCGGCGGCTAAATATAAGGTGCAACATAACAGCTGTTCTATCTACAGGTGCACTCATCAAAGACGCCTCATTTCAAAGCAATAAATTGACTAGCAAAGGGCAACGCCTCGCTGAACTTCAGACGGTTAGCTGGGGCAATTTTTAGTGTGGATTGCGTCACGATCGACTGGCTGCCATCCACGCCACCGCGTACGCTGCCACTGCGCATGGATGCGTGAGGCTGGACCTCTCACCATAGCGATAAGCTGGAGAACATGCGCTCTCTTCTCACTAAGGAATGCTTTTGGTATAAGAGAAATGCGTCAATTGAAATGATGCGTGTGCCAGAACTTCTCACTATAACGATAAGCTAAACAGTATACACCTGCAGCTTACTAAAGCGCTTTCGTGTAGTAGAAAAGCACACCCACTCTACCTTTCCATATCAATCATCATATCGCAGTCTTTCTCTAAGACTACATAATAATTGTAAGAAAGTTTACTTTCTTTGTAGCTCCATAGGGAAAAGTCTGGCACGGGAGAAGCACTTCTAGTGCCATGGATATGTATACCATAGCCTCTCACTATTGCAGGAAGATGGTGAAGTACCTCTCCGCCACAAATGAATGAGTTTAACTCTGTAGCAGTACCGCCATGCCACTGTCCAGTAGTATCTGCATGCAGTCATTTTGCCAGCGCATACACTGCTCAATAGCGAATGTCAATGCTACCACAGTCATGGAAACGTGCAATTGTACTTCTCAAAGTGCCTCAATCGGTTTCTTTTTAAACCGACATCATAAGGCTGCAGCAGCCGTTGCAACATGGCTCTCCCTCCACAGACCTGGAGACTCATGCATGGCTGGATTCTCAACTGCCCCGTAAAGTGAATCTTTAATCGAGTGACAGAAAAATGGTTTCGAAGAAATAACATATACGGTCACCTGCCCGGTAAAGGGTTCAAGGAACGTTAAGTGTACATTTCCGTGAAAGACTACCGCTGTAACGGCTTACATATTTGTGAATTCGTTAATACTGATATTAACGGACATATGATCAACAGCTGCTGCAATCTTCCGGCGATATTATGTTTCGATAATGGTGGGAAGAAGATGAAATTTCAAAATTCAAGCGGAATTAAAATGCAAACCTTGAGCGATTACGCCCTTGCATCTGTGAATACACACCGTCCCCGTAACTGGCTGAGGTGTTCGAGGAACCAGCTCCATGATCTCCTCAGGAAGAACCACACCGAAGGCAAAAACTAAATTGGCACAAATGACTCCTACGCGTACGGCAGTTGAGGTTCTGCGGTCCCCTAGGTTGCCAGTCAGTCCATGACATCCCACACACATACATACACACACTCACCCGCGCTGTAGACCATCGCCCGCAAAAGAACATTTCTTTGTTAACTCAGACCGAGAAAGACATCACGACCAACCAGATAACCAACAATGGTTGCGCAATGTCATCTGAGGGGCATTGTTGGAGGCAGCGGGCATGTTTCTGTGGCGGCGACGAATGAGGTGAAGTTAAAGTAACAGTAGTGATATATTGGCTATAATATTGAATACATTACGGAACTTAGATGAGGTGCAGTTACGGTGGCAGCGACAAGCTATTGCGCTAATAAAATTTCAAATAAATTACTGGGTTTAATGAGATGAAGCCATAAAGTCTAGTTGCAGAAGTGAGATATAGCGTTAATAAAAAATGCGTCGCTAGATTTAAATGAGATGCAATTGTGGTTATAGTGATGAGATATTGCTCCCATAAAAGTTACAACAAAATTCTGCTTTTAATGAGATGCAGTTATAAAGTTGAAGAAGTGACATAGTACGGCGGTGATAAGAACGCCTCGTTGTGAGGCTTAATATATGAGGTACAATTCCGGTTAGAACGGTAACAATTCGCACATATCAATCAAGATTGTATCACGGCATTCATATGAAGTGCAATTCCAGTTACATTCGAGGCATATTATATCAGTGAAGATGATCTGACTGAGTTAAAATAACACGCAGTTAATGTAGCAGCTTTGTACTAGGAGGACCAGCAGTGATGAACAATTGAACATATCGTCGTAACAAAGGTTATGCGATTCGATTTACAATTTCAGACGCCAACAATTTTCGCTTTAAAATAGTTAAGAAATTAACTTGCAGGTCAAAACTGCATTATTGTAATTCTAAATCCACAACTGCATACACGTAGCAGGTCCGAAAACAGACTCGCGCGTCAACCTTATCTTCAGCCAAGTAACTTCAACACAAGAGGCGAAGTCATTCCTAGTCTGCGTATACAGAGTTGCAGGGCAACACTTTTTTCTGGCAAGTACTTGCGATAGCAGAAGTAAACTCAAAGTAAGCCTCTAGACAAGCAGCCAGGTCAGCACTGCTGGAGTTCATAATAATTCCAAATCCGGTATGTACATAACCTGGTGGGGGCATATGAAATTAGATGTTTATTCCTTGCACCTGACAAAGCTGGTAGGTGGTACCCGTTATCAGGTATGAGAATACGAGGAGCAAATCATGGCACGGTATTCTAGAGCGTACAATGCTTAACCGGTAGTTAACCTTCGGCCAATTGTAGTGTTCAGGGGGAGTATGAATAGGGATATCCGTTATCCTTAGGTTGCCACAACATGACGAATAATGCAATAAGCAAGGCAAGGTCAGCAAACGGACCTTCACGCTCACATCCAATAAATTTAATAATAAAAATATCTCAGAATTTTGCTCACTCTATGAAAGTGGACTTGTAAGTTAGCGTATAAAGAAATGCGTGCCAAGGCCCGGTCATACGACAATCAAGCAAACGATGCCGTTCTGTCATTTAATCGTCCTGAGGTTTCGTTATGCCCTAGCAAGCTCAACTGTATGTCTACAAAATATTCGAAAACGTTAGCCATCGAATAAGTATATTTAGAAATTCTCACTACAAAAGTTTTGGATTCTGTTTTCGAATTTGGTGTGAAGTAGAACGCAAATAGCTGCGAAACTTTCAGATATTTGAACGGATACGCTTAACACACGTTCATCAAACCGATGTGTACACCAGCCCTAAGATCTATGAGCTAAGCAAGCAAAATACGGCACAAAAACACATGTGGACATACAGGATATTTGGACGGTACTCTCAATTAGTGCGTACTGAGAAAGATAAAGAAACAGCAATCGAACAGCTACTGACGAGAGTTGGTTGGTGAATGAGAGAGCCTAATTGAAAGAACACCATAGAGCAATCAATGCAAGTGCAGTAGCAAGCACAAGAACGCAAAGCAGTTGAAGTGTCGCGTAATAATTTAGATTGTAAATATGTAGTGTAACTACTGCAACCGTCTCATTCCATCTTTATATTCTTTGATTCAGGACAAACCGAGAAAGAGTACAAAAATATAAGTGGGAAACAACAAGTTACATCAAGGAGTTCCAAATTTACGATCACGAAAACGCAACTGTATTGGCAGTTGTAGACGCAACTTATTCCATCTTTGTAGTCATCTTTGATTCAGTATAAGCTGAAAAAAACGTAACACAGACATCTCTAGAAGAACAAGTTACATCAAGAAATTCCAAGATAAGGATTATGAAATTGCAGTTGCACTGTACAGCTGCAGACGTGACTTGGTTGATCTTGATGGAGTTACGGGATAACAAGAACAAGGCGTTGCGTCAGCCGTAAAGCGCAGGTAAGAATATAATTGGGGCCACACAGCCGTCCGTAATGGGGCCGACAAGGCAAGGTCAGGAGCACACGGTGCGGGAAACTTGAGGTGTGCAGGTGAGCACGACAGGTGTGGCGGCGCCGCTGCACCAACAGCGCAGGTTTTCAAGCCGTGGCTTACGTGATGGGCTTCGTGACTGTGAATTGCATTTTACTAATTAATTATTAGGCTTTAATTAACGTGTGTTGGCTAAATTAATGGCGAAAATGCAGCCCACGAGATAGATAAGATATTCTTAGATATTGAAGAGCCACAGAGGGAAACATTTAACAGTATCATCGTTATCTTAGGATGCAGATGCAGCAAAGAAGCTCAAACGAAAACAAAACACATGCAAGATGTAAATAATTGGCAGAATAAGTGGCGATGGCAGCTACTACGAAGCAGAAAACATCTTTGTTACTCCTAAGGGCAAGTAAATGCATTATTAGGAGTTTAGTATCAAAATGACAGTGAAAACGACCTCACCGCAAATTTCATAGCTGCAGCGAAAAAATATATAGTAAATTTTTCATTCCAAAGTGAGCCCGATCGGTTTTTTAGCCCGAAGGGCAATTCTGAAAATAAAATCTAGCAGCTCTAAAAAAAAAAACAGTCGAAAGGTCATTCAATCAGGTGGATCGTCAGCTACGTAAACCAGAATCTCAATTTGAAGTCGTTCGCAGGTAGTACAGGTGATACATAACGAGCACCACCCAAGGGCTGTCCCATACGGTGCATCGCCAGTGTGGCTTCGAAAAATGCGTGGTTTATGAAGCACCACCTTTTAAGTCCAATCTCCAATAGTGAACAGGAAGCACCACCTGAGTCCCGTACCAGATGGCGCATTACAAAGGACAGTTAGGAAGCACGGGCTGCCCGCACGTGTTCGTGACAGTACTTACACAACCGGAAGAGGAGCACGGCGCCAACGTTATTGTAACGTCGGTATTTCTGTTGCCATTCACATTTATCTAACTTCAGGAAGGAACACAGCTTTAGTTACTAATCAAGTTGATATTAACTCTTTACCGTGCATTCAAAACATCAATATTTGTATGAAGCACATCATGCAAGACGTAACTGAACAGTATTTTAACTGTTAAAAGGTTCAGGAATGCAAACCTTACGAAACTCATTTTCAATTTCTCTCTTCCTTCTATTAAATAATGCCTAAGTTACAGTACCATTGCCCTCTTCCAAGTCTATCAGCCTGAAGAGCATCATTCAGACACGGTGTTTGTAACGTTTAAAACATTATATTAACAAAACATTCTGTTTCAGAAAGTCTGCAGTTCACCTTGAGTGAAAATCAACTCTGTGTTAGGAGTGATGTGGAAAATAACTATCTTTCTCAGAACCTGCATGATGTTTAGCAATGAAACAAAACCATACATGAGAAATCTATATTTCTTAATGAAGCTATCAGCTGAAAGCAAACGGGCATGGGAGGTCCGATCCAATACTTTAATTTCTTCGAATTCCTGAAAAAATTTTTTGCTTTGCGAAACTTTCAACTTTTTCCTCTTTAATGTCGTCACACAATGACAAGTAAATAAATTGGTAAAGCAAAAATAAATGAACCTCGGCTTCAGAGACTCTCTTAATAAAATCCCAAAAGCTAAGCTCACAAGATAGTCAAATGCAAGCGTTTGCAATTTTTTTTCGTTTTACAGTGAGTGAATTTAGTTTTTAACGTCGACAAGGACCATTTCTCCACATATCAAACAGTGCTAGGCGAACAAAAATTGTAATTCGACAGTAAAAGTGTGAAACTTTAGTGATATGTATCTTCGCCATATATCTACATAGAATTAACTTCTTCTCTGTCTTCTTCAAAAATACATTCTGCTGCCACAAATGATAAGAATTCGAAGGTAAGGCAGGCATTTTTGTTAGATAAGAGTGATGCAATCTTTACCGCTCTATAGTACATGATAAGGCCGTAATTTACGACAGGCTTCTCAGCGGCCGGTGCATATAGAAAACCTCGCTGAAAAAGAATAACAATGCTACAAATGATAAAAATTACATCCATTGTACAAGTAAATAAGACATGAGTGAGTTGTGACAACATGTCACAAATTTCACCTGACACTTGCAGAATCTAACTTAGTCTTACTATTCTTAATAAAGTATAACTATTCTTAAAAATACTACTCACCCAAAATTACAATACACTGGTCAATTCGCAGTTCGATAACGATCCTTTATTTTATCTATAAAAGTGTGCGTATTAGAATGCATACCATCCAACGCTAGCATTAATGAATAACGCTTTCTCCATTGTAGAAATCATACACAGAACAAGAGAAAAATTATCAGACACAACATCTCAGCTAACCATGTCGTTGTTTTTAAACCTTGCCGCATTACTCACAGCAAAGTTTGATATATGGCCTAATGTAAGTTACAATGACTTCAAAATTAGTAATAAGCTACACCGCAACGACCTCAACGACACTGTATCACACGCCGTCGACGTATCATGAAGTTTACGGAACACAAAGAAAATATCGCCCAACACAGTAGCTATATTTTTTTTTATAAGTGTAACATGCAACAAAGAAGGCAACATATCATTAACTAGAGCATTCTGAGAGCGCATACCTCCGCTAAGCAAGGCCACGGTTACGAAAAAATAAAATTGGTTCTGAGACCATGATTTTCTTTGTATCAGCACCAAAATCTAATCATTAGTGCTCTTCAACAGTGTTAACAGATTCAGTATTTTTTTTTTTTTAGATCCGTTCATAACTTATTGAGTTATGCTGATAAGAAACAATATAACAAACATGAGTCAAATAAACAAACGAACCAACCGATCTGCACAAAATTTTTTATCATTTATGTCTTTTAACATTACTAACCACTCCTATAAACTTCATAGAGATCCTTTCATTATTTTTAGAGTTATTGTGCTAACAAGCATAAAATAAAAAACAGTGAAGAACAAACGGATCATTACAAAAAATTTGGTCATTCACTCTTTGTGATATACCCAACAACTCCTATAAGTTGCATAAAAATCCGTCCATTACTTTTTGAGTTATAGCAGTGAGAAAAATGAGTAATACAAACAAAGAAAAGAACGGACGGATCTTCACCAAAAGTTAACCATTCCTCTTAACATACCCAACAATCCCTGTAAATTTCGTCCACATCAGTCCACAACTTTTTGAGTTATCTTGGTGACAGACAGGCAGACTGACAGAATAACAGACAGACAAAGCCGACGAAAACATAACCTCCTTGGCGGAGGTAATAAGAACAACGTATAGCAATAATTAAACTACACGGTAGTGACTTGAGCGAAGCTTCATCTAAATTTACGCTGTAGCCGCTACACTGCATTCGCGAAGCACAGGGAAATTAATTACCACCTGGTGGAGAATATAACTTTCAGACTATACAACAAGAAACGTAATTAACTTAACGCTGAAGTTGATAAAGAAACAGCTCCACAATTAATGACTTGACGATAGTTAAGCTAACGCTATCGTCGTCGCACGATAGTTACGCAGCAGAGAGAAATTAATAAACACCGGATAAAGATTATAATTTTCAGAATTTACAATGAACAATACATAAAGCTAAAATCAGTGCCTTAAAAGCAATAAGCTGCTTGCCAATTAGGGAGTGAAACGATCGTTTATTTATTGTATCGTTGTCACTCGATGTTTACGCAGCACAAAGAATCATTAATATCGCCTGAAGCAAATTGAAGAAATTCTTGGTGGCAAGAAGAGCGTTGCAACACCTAACGCACTTATAGCAATAAGTTGCACAGCTCACGACCTTAGTAAGTCTTCTGGACCGTGACCGGCCCACGTCTCTGACGACCGTGCGACTCCAGCATCTATCAAACAAGATTGCATCGCGCAATCACACAATGAAACTGGACGAGTGTGCAGCAGTTCAGAGCTGTAACTCTGTAGTGCAGCGTTAACGGTCTTACTGCATCGAGTAATCTGATCAGAAAACTGTGCGAGCGGGTAGCAGTTCAAAGCTGCAAGTCAGTTGTGAAGTGTAACTGGCCCCTCTACGTTTCGATAACCAACAGCGAAACTGGGAGAGTGTCTAAGTAGTTCAGAACAGTCTGTGACTATGTTGTGCAGAAATACTAGTTATGGTACGTAGCATAGTTAGGCATAGTTAGATCACATATACGAATATAGAGCAATTCTGAACTTTTATTCATTTATACACTATATAGAGATCAACTGCTAAGCCAGAAATACGCAAAATCCAAAGAGAAAACTACAAGTGCGTAACATACTAAAAATGTAGATTGGCTAATTGACATTAATGCTGATACTGAATTATTATTATTATTATTATTAAAACTTCACGCTTGGGCTCCCACGGACAGGTAATACAACCCAAATGAAGCATTTGCAACACCGGGAAGCCCAATACGCCGCTAAAGGAAATCCAGCAAAAAACCATTAACAGCAGACTTAAAAGCCTGCAGGCCA